>BMAU01017866.1:707500-863053 GCA_019973935.1 Trichonephila clavipes | reverse complement strand
TACATAAATGTTAATTTTTCCTAAAAAAGTTTATTGTAATATGAATCATTATTTCTGTCCTGAAAAGTAAGTTAAAATGTCCTAAATGCGCAGTGGCTCTAGCGTCTAGCCACCACCCAGGAAAAAAACCAAGATTAGATTTTTTTTTGACTAAATAATGTTTACATATAGAGAGGATGAGAACATAACATTTATCTAGTACTTCTCTTCACAGAAAATTCTATTTTAGCTGTGTGCCCGTTAAAGGGTTATAACAGTGTGATAATTCAGTGTAATTTAATTTATGAATTGCATTTAATGTAAAGTTTTGGAAAGAATGACATAAAATCTTGGGTGAGCTAAAAGATTAACTAAAAATTTATTAGTATTTCTTAAAATCCTTTGTGAATACATAATTCAGATAAAAAAAAATTCAGAAAATAAATAATTCCATCCATACAAATGAAGACAGGTTACCCTACTGGTGCCTTTTCTGAAGAACATTCGCCAAGTTCATTTTATCACGTTAGCAACACGCGAAAAGTAAAATGCATATGATTAAGTCAATCATCTGACTTAGAAATTCAAGTTTTTTGCACAACATACAGAGTGTTTTTTTTCCAGGTATAGAAGTTTAAGTTGGCATTACTTTCCAAGATGGCGACCGATTTAAGAGCTGTCAAGTGATTTATTCTCAGTTTGGTTTGGCAATTCATCATGAATAGACTCACGCCTGAACAACGCTTTCAAATTGTGTAATTTTATTTCGAAAATAATGGTCGATTTTCATAAGTGAATTTTGTTTAGCGATGAAGCGCACTTCTGGTTGAATGGCTGCGTCAACAAACAAAACCGCCGCATTTGAGTGAAGCTAATCCACAAGTGTATGTCGAAACACCGTTACATCCAGAAAAACTGACTGTTTGGTGCGCTTTATGGGCTGGTGGAATCCTTCTTCAAAACGACGAAGGCGCCAACGTTACAGTCAATGGTGATCGGTATAGAGCCATGATTACTAGCTTTTTCATTCCTGAATTGAACAATCATGATGTCCAGGAGCTGTGGTTCCAACAAGACGGCGCAACATGTCACACAGCTCGTGCCACAATCGATTTATTGAAAGACACGTTTGGTGACCGCCTAATTTCACGTTTTGGACCTGTGAATCGGCCTCCAAGATCTTGTGATTTAACACCGCTAGACTATTTTCTGTGGGGCTATGTAAAGTCATTGGTCTATGCGGATAAGCCACAAACGCTTGACCATTTGGAAGACAACATTCACCGTGTTATTGCCGAAATACGGCCACAAATGTTGGAAAAAGTCATCGAAAATTGGACGTCCAGATTGGACTACATCCGAGCCAGCCGTGGCAGTCCTATGCCAGAAATCATATTTAAAATGTAATGCCACAAGATTATCTTTCGAATAAAAAAAATTCATGTCAATCGAATAATACATCGTTGTTTTATTGCAATTTAAAGTTCTATACCTCTTAAAAAAACACCCTTTACATTGAAGAAGGCAATATCATCTCCATGACGAGCCAGAATCACGTTTCAATATAACAACAGGATGGCTCTTATTTCTACTTTATAATTTACTGTTAACACTGATTAATTCCCCATCCTCAGTGAAATCATGCACTGATTCATATGTTGGAAAGTGACCGGTATTTTCAGATAAGTTCACAAAAGATCCCCCTATCTGACCTATTATCCTCTTCAACTATAATGCAAAAATGTTTACTTGAAGATACAAAATGCACACAGTAGACAAGTCAGGCCGACTGAGACGCAACAGACGGCTACAAGTGCAAGGAATGCGGCCCCGAAATCTTCCAGGGCACGGGCAAGCTCTGTCAAATGGTTCTTATATTCGGCAGAATGATCCTTGTTGGAATATTCCCAGTCATCCTGCTGCCCAAATGCGGTTGAGGTGTCGAAGACTTCAACTGATAAAAAAACATAACATAAATTAAAAGTTTAGAGGAACATATGAATCGGCAGGTATGAACATATGCAAGAATATATGAATTTTTAATATATAAAAGGAAAAGCAAAATTGTGTGGAAATTTACTTTTTACACTTTTCTGACATTTGTAGCAGAAAAATTATCAAAAATCATTGAAAAAAAATGTTTATAATAAATTTAAAGATCTATTTCTTGATACATTTTGTTAAAAAAGTTAACTTCTTTTATTTTTTCTGAATAATTTTTAAAATAATAAAAATAAATTACTGTGTCGAACTAAGCTTATGTGACGTCATAGTTAGAGTTTCTGATTTCCCGGGTTTTTCCATTCCCGGGAATGTTATTTTCGTTCCCGGGATTCCCAGGATTCCCGGAAATACATCAAAATTTCAAAAAATTTAAAGTTAATTTATTTTTAAATAAAATCAATAATTATATAAAATAAGGATACATATAAATTCAAAAATTAGTACTTATTTATATAATGAGCTAAAACATACAAAAAATATATAATAAATTGACTATTCATTTTTAAAATAGGATTTCAGGAAGCAAACGCAATTTATACTTTTATCACTCAGTTTAGTTCTAAGCTTTGTGATGAATAATCTGGCAGCAGAGAATGCTCTCTCGGCTTCAACTGACATTTGAGGAGTTGTTTTTAAAACCTCACATAGTTTTATAATGTATGGTGAGTCAGTAGAGTCGAACAACTGCATCTCTTGTTTCATGATTTTGTTGTAATTAGTAGTTTTTTTTTTGGTTGAACAATATAAAACTTTTGTTTTAGAGAAAATTGCTTTCTCTAATTTTTCGTCCAATGTCAAAGGTTTTTCTTTCAAAATCTCCATGCTCTCTTCTTCTGAGTGCGAAGAGTTGGATATTGATTCCTCTTCTTCGCAGAAAAGCCTTGTCCCTATCTCTCTCTCATTTGGGCCTGTATAACCAAACAATTTTTACTAGGCAACCGCGAAATATCGACAGAAACTGCAGCTGCTGCGTATTTTCTCCCAAAATTCAGGTATCGATTTAATCCTATTAAATTAACGTTGCGTCTATCATTAATTCTTAAAATTATAGAGAATATTTCATATTTTTCGCAAATTCTGAATTTTGTTCGTTCAATTCTCCAATAAAGAAAGAAAATACACCTTCTGCTTTTCGACTGCATAATTTTTCTAAGCATAATTTTAACTGTCGTTAAGCCTGCTACAATTGTAGTCACAGTTTCAAACTCTACATTGGCCATCATTTGTTCTTCTTTAATGTCAATTAATGCTTTTGAAATTACTGATTTTATTTTTAAAAATCTTCCAAGCATTGCCAACACACTATTCCAGCGTGTTTTGGTATCCAAACAAACCATCTTTTCACTACCAAACTCTTCTTTAACGTACTTTCGTAAAATATCATTCTTGAGAGGTGATTCCCTGAATAATTTTACTACATTTATAATCTTTTTTAGATTCCTGGGAATAGAAAATTACAGAAATCTGATTTCCCGGGAAATGAGCCCTATACACAGCGAGTATAAGTCTAATGTCAGTTTTGAATGCAATGGAAAACATGTGACTGCATTTATTATAGGATTGTCATGAATTTAGCTCATAACTAGTGTCAATAAATGTTTAATTTTTGAGCCATTATATCGTATCATACATATCAAGATCATATCAAATCAGCATATTAAGGCAATATAAATGAGAAGAATGAGATGTCACTTCGTTTGTCGATCTCGTCATTTATGCATGACTCAAAATCCAGTGACATCCACAGTCTTGTTTAATGGCCATAAAGTGGGTCCCAAGTCATGTTGGGATTCCCGGCATTGAAAGAGACGACCAAAAAGCGAAGCAGGGAGCCGAGTCGACTCAACCGGAAGTTCCCTTAAGCCTAAGAAGAGTAAGGAGCAGCATCTCCACATACATTAACAAATATACTACCATGACCCAAAGAACGAAGAGTTTTGGAAAGCGAGAAATTCTGGCCACTGTCGGCCCAATTCCGAGGCACCTGGAGAGAGCCGAGGCTGATGCCTGCTTTCGCCTTAATACCAGACATGTCTTTTTGGGAGTATACCTACACTGGCTTGGCGTGGCTTCTCACGAGGTCTGCCCACTTTGCGGCCATGCCAGAATGGATGGTGACCACCTGCTCCAATGCACTGGACTCGATGAATACCTGGCTGAAGAAACTGTCAGTCGGTATTGACAGGAGGCTCGGCGTCAAATGGTCAAGAAGCCAAGCTCGGACATTGGACAAATAAACAATGTTTAATGGGCTCAGTTCTCATGATAAAGACTAACTCGTGATCTCAATTCAATCCAAAACAAATACCAAACTAATTGTACTTGTTGTTCTATTTGTAAAACTTAGATAAAATTTTAAATTTTATAAAGATGCTCAAATGTTATAAAAAAATTCCTTCGAGAAGATTAAGAAATTTTTTTAAAAATCTTATTTTATACATTAATTTAAAATAAAGTACATTTTGTATACCTATGTGCATTATTATTGTTGACACATATGTACTTTTTAAGGGAAAGTTTCTGCAAAGGGAAAAAGTTGGCAGCAACAAAGCATATGAATTGATTAGCTGGAAACTCATGATCCTGTGACTATGACGTCACACGAGTTTCTGAAAATTGGCTAGAAAAACGTGGTTATCATTGTCATATGACTGTGACGTAGCAGGAATTTAGCCCATTAACGTTAGGTTTTAACCTCGTGGCAAAGGAGATGAAACACGGAACACAATTATCAGAAATTTCCAGGAGAAAAACCTAATTGACTGAGCAAACAGTATTATAAAATAGGCTATTCTCTGTAAGATTGATCCCAAAAGGAAGGTACTCAGAGGGATATTTGGGTATTTGGAAATTTAAATTGCTTGCAATAATTTATCACCTTGATATATTTGTGTGTATTGTAGGATTATTTGTGTTGTTTAAAATCTCCTGAAAGCAAGAAAGCCTACACCAAGTTCGTTTGAACTTTCCCCCCGCAAAAGAATGTCACAAGCCAGATCTTGTTCATCAAGCAACTGTCCCAGAAGATGAGCAGGAGAAGTAGGGAGAGAGCAGGGATAGGTATAGAAAGACTATACTCTCTGTCCAAAGGTCATACCACACAGGTGCTTGCTTCTAAAACTCGCCAAAGCCATCTGAAGAGCTCTGGATCTCCAGAACTGTTGAGATAGACCAAGACTCTTAGCTGCGTAACAGTAATGATCAGAAGGGTTTCACCGAGTCAGATTCATTTTAACGATGTGGAGAGAATGAATTTCAGAAGGGCTCAAAACAGAAGAACTGGTAAAAAGAAATACAAAGTGAAAAAGTTGTAAAACCTACAATGCCAAAGGAAAAAGAAATTGGGGTTCAAGAGACACAACAAATGTAGATACAAAAGGAGTTTTTGGACTAAAATAGAGACCTATTATGATTTCTAGAACTGTCGCTGAGTTAGGTCAGTGATTCACGGTTAAGCAATGTTTTATGGATCCACCTTCCCCGTACAGCAGAAATTTTGACGTAATAGAAAAAACAGAGCCATGTTGCAAAGTTAAGCCTATTCCTAACACATGTGGATGATGAACCAGACAGGAAAGTAAAATGAAACTATTAAAAGAGAACAATAATGTTTTTCTCATGAGTGAGTGAGTGAAGACTAACGTCGCACTGTTCAGCTGCACGAGGGCTTTTGGCGACGGACCACGTAATTTTGAACCATGGTCAAGTGACGTGGACGACACCTGAGCTGGCACCCCCCTCTCCTAACTACCACACCACACCAATGGGAGGACATTTCAGCTCTCGACAGATTTAGCGTGCATCGCTGCCCTACACGGCGGGTCTTCAGTGGTACTGGGCTCGAACTCGTGACAAAGCCAACCACGATCCGATGCCTATACCACTCGGCTACCGCGGCCAATGTTTTCTCATAGAGAAGGTGATATATATATATATATATACCAGCTAGCTCATCAGTGGTCTCATTCCCATGCACACCCACTAAAGACACACTTGTTTCCTCTGACCAAGCCTAGCCAATTTGGAAATACTTGCAATATTCAAACCAGTACTGTCACGGTTTATTTATTATCATGAATAATTAATGTATCTTATAAGTAACAGTAATCAATGATGAAAATTCAATACTTATAAAACTGATAATATACGTAATTTCATGTCTTTCGTATCGCATGACTTTTAAACTAAGTTAGAGTCTGGTGTTTTAATCTCTTAAGCTTAATTAACCAACGTCTACAAAAGATGAGTTTCTTATATATATATATATATATATATATATATATATATATATATATATATATATATATATATATATATATATATATATGTATATATATATATACGAGTAGTAAAATAGTTTTTTAACTTTAACCATAAAGGATATGTTTCCTGTATGCATTAGTAAGAAATATACTCACATTCTTTGTCGAGAGGATCGTTTGGGTAGTAGAGTATGATGAGTACAATAGCTGCCACTATGCAAAATATCATAGCCAAGACGATTAGAAGCTTTTCAGTCATAGTTAGCTCCTCCTTGTTCTCAAAAAATATACCTGGAACGTAAACAAATACGCTCGATGAAATGAAATAGCTCCACTAATTCTAAACAAGAGTTTTCTGTACATAATTTCACATTCATTAATTTGAAGCAATGTTAAAGATATCAAAATTTCACATTCGTAACGTCGAAAAAATACAAATGTATCATTTATCATATTATTTCGTTCGGTAAAACGTTTCTACTGCACATGTTAAATATTCCTAAAATTCTAAGCTACTTTCATGGAATTGTGTAGGAACTAAAAAGAACATGGTACTTTTCTGAATTATCTGTTATCATTATTATTTAGTTGATAATACAAAAATTCTGACTTTGGCAGAAAATTTAATGCCATTAACCCTTGTAGAACAAGTTTCATTCAATTTTTCAATTACTATTATCTCACGCTCTCTATATATTTATATATTTATTTATCTTGTTCAAATTTTCAGTCGTTAATAAAATAGTTTCCATTCATCCAATCAAGTTCCAAAAGAAATTTTTTTAAACTTGTAGTGGATGACACTTGATGTCAATACAGTTTTTCAAATATTAATTAATGAATTAAATTTAATTTCATTAATCACTGGTTTTTGACACCAACTTAGATTCGTCTCTATTGTTGTAACAATTAATGTTAAAACTAAAACAAAAGTTGACGTCGAAAACCTGTTTCTCAGCCAAACTAGCCAAACCGGGTTTGGTTTGTTACAACAATACAGACAAATCATGTTCTTTTTTCAATTCCTACTATTAGTTCACTCTCTCCCATATCATCCACGTGTTAGTAATAGGTTTAACTTTTCAACGTGGCTCTGTTTTTTCTGTTACGTCGAAAATTTCTGCTGTACAGGGAAGTTGGATCCATAAAGTGTTGCCTAACCTTAAATCACTGGCCTAATTCAGCGACAGCTTTAGAAATCATAATAGGTCTCCAGTTTAGTCCAAAGACTCTTTTTGTATTTACATTTGTTGTGTCTCTTGACCTCCAATTTCTTTCTTCTTTGGCATTTTGGGTTTTAGAACTTTTTCACTTTTAGTTTATTTTACTATATATATATATATATATATATATATTATATATATAATAATATATATATAATCAATATAAAAAATTTTTTTTTCAATATATAATCATATACATATATATAAATTTATACACACATATACACATATACATAAAACAAAAATATAAAAATAATCATATAGTTATATACCTAAGATAACTAAAAAATTAGGAAGGAGGCACATAGTATAAAGACAAATTCCTGGCCTTAGGAACCAGGATTGCAGGTTTAAACAAGTTTTGCGGCGCCAACCTTCACCTGTAATTTGTCATACTATGTCTACCACGAGGAAAGGAAAAGATTATATATATGTAGAATTTAAATATTAAATCATTAAACTAAAATAACATATGAACATAAATATAACCTACTAAAACGGATTTATAACGATAGGCCAAGAGTGCAGTATCGTATTCCCGCCAAATAGGGAGAGCAGAACCGCATAAAGTTAAATGCGATACGATATAAGAAACGATTAATTGCGATACGATATACGATAATAAGAAATATATATATATATACTTTTAAAAAATCATAAAAATAAAAAATAAAAATCAAAAATTAGCGTAAAATATATTAGAAACTCAGAAAAATATATATATATTAAAAAATTTTTAAAAAAAATGTGGTGCCATCTATTTAATAATTGTAGGATAAATTAGATATTGTCTAAATTTAAAAAACATTACAAAACATAATAACAGTAAATAATTACATTCATACAAATTGTATCATAAAAACCATTATAAATATAATTACAAAGAAAATTAGCAGGGTATCCATGTTCAATACAATGATTAAAAAATTTTTTAAGATTTAAAAAATATTATCTTTATCGCTAACTAATACTTTATTGCGATAAATATAGTTAAAAATAATATTTATATATATAGATAATGATAAATTAGCCAGTAAGGCACTTTGATGATATTAAAATTAAAGGCATCTCTTTTATCATAAATATTAGTATGTAGTTTCATCCTTATACAGTGATACATCTAGGTAATTTGTTTTAATTTATATATATATATATATATATATATATATATATATATATATATATTAAATTAGATTAAAAATTAAATTCCTATCTAGCACTTAACTCTTGTTTTTCATTTCATCTTCAAGTATCAAACTAATCACCCATTTATTTCTTTGGAACATATGGCCTAGCCAATAAAAACTTCTCATTCCAGATCGTTACATTTCATAGCCCTATTTTTCAGTATTAACTTTCAAGTACACTCATAAAATCCGCGATACTTTCCGCATCTGTGTTTTAAGTGTTAACCCACTTAAACATGCCGTGGAGTGCTTTTTTCTCTCTGCTCTTAGCGTCAGAAGAGAGATGCAGAAATCATTCTGTTTGTTTTTAAAATTAAGTTTGATTCTGACTCCAAAACATGACAGAATTAAAGCCGGCAGGATTTTCCTGACAACGCATTTCAGAATTTAAGCTTACATATATTCTTAAAAGCATCTTTAAATCAAAACGAACGCCAATGACCGTAATAAATGATTTGGAGAATTTGATGGAACTCCTACGGCGCTGTTCATATCTTTGCTGAAGACGTCAATTGCCGGAATTGAAAGGAATACTCTATGGTAAGGAAAAAAAGAAACGCGATATTAACCCCGAGAAGAAACCGTTATTACCGCCAAACGATATTTCTTTCTTTGCTTTAGAGGCCAGATTATCGCGAATGAAAGAAACAACGTTCTAATGGCGAAAAAAAAAAGCAGAAGAGAAGCGTGAATCCCCTATCCCCGCGAAGAAAGACGTAACTCCTTCCGCCAGAGAAATAAAAAAAAAATCTTCTCCGGAAAGTCTGTACAATAATACCGTGAATTAGACCACCATCGAATACAATAGTGAAGGAAACACATCAAATGCAAAATTGAAACACCAACATTGAAAAAATTAATAAATCAAGTCATTGGACAACAACATGTGGATTACCGTTCTCTAAAAATTTCTGTCACTAAGAAGTAAAGGTCATTGAAATTATTACTTTTCATTTTAATAACATTGAAATGACTGAGTTTTGCTGAACAAAGCTTTTAGAAGAAGAAGAATACATATATATATATTTAACTTTTATAATATATTTGTATTAAAGGAGATATCTTTTATATTTTAATTGAGAAAGCAGAGTGCATGTGCTTTATCATACAAAATTTTGAGAAATTTTAATATACTTCTCGTATTTTATCTTACAATGTCGAATGAGTTAACATTTATGACAGAAGTTGATGTTTTTAAGTTTAAAGGTATAAATTATTAAAGAAATTACTCTAATGTAATAATACTAATGATATTGATTTTCATGAGAAACAAAAGTAAAGTCACGTTGAATTCTTTTTTCTCCACTGAATTTTATCATTTTGTTAATTATTTTATTTACCAGTAACGTTATTGCATGTCGTTTGAATTTTTTTCATTTTGAAATTGTATTTTGATATACTGGCCATATATCAGGATTCACTACTTCTCATAATTTTTCTTATCTAAATTTAAAATTAACTTAGCAACTTGAAGCTTATTTTAGATACTATGCAGTGGATAAAGGAGAATTCATTTATATAAATTTCGTATATGTCTTGAAACTTGACTAATAAAAGTGTGTTAAGAAGAAATATCAAATGTCTATCGTATTATCACCTTTTCAACGTGTTGATATAATGTTAATTCGTATCATAACTTCTAAACACATTGTTTTTTCAAAATAAAGAATATTTAGCAGTTAGAATATAAATTTACCACTTTTTAAACGTATTGCTATAATGTTAATTCGGATCATCACTTCTAAATGTATTGTTTTATAAAAAAAATTTTTAGCAGTTAGAACATAAATTATTATTATTCACATGCACGAGTCTTTTTTTTCCATTTTCGGAAAAACTACGCGCCCACCCAACCCTTTTTCACATAGAGAACACATTTTTTGTTTTATTAACCACAAGCCTATTTGCGGCTTTAGGATTGCACCTTAATCTTTTAGCCTCTAAATTTGGAATTAGTCGCCCACTCTGGAAATGGCATATGGAATTAGTCGCCAAATCTGAAAATAGTTTATGCAATTAGTCTCCAAATCTGGAAACGATATAATGAATTAGTCGCCAAATCTCGAAATCCTTAAAATCCTTATTTTT
Organism: Trichonephila clavipes; assembly: GCA_019973935.1. Lineage (NCBI taxonomy): Eukaryota > Metazoa > Arthropoda > Arachnida > Araneae > Nephilidae > Trichonephila > Trichonephila clavipes. The sequence goes on along the minus strand of BMAU01017866.1, from coordinate 852,310 downwards.
GAAGATCCTGATCAGTACAATGAAACAAAATTGTGAAATTATTGTTTTGCCATCAGTCCTTGACAAGTGTGCAAAATTTCGATTTAATCTGACCTTATGAAGTGGATAAAAATTGAGTTCAAAGATGACATACAAGTGAAACTCAACACGTTACATACAAGTGAAACTTAAAAAGCGTATTAAAAAGTGCTTTAATTTGAATTCTGTTCAAACTAAACCAAGCAAAAATCTCGACAAAATGCAGTTGTTCATGTATCACGTAAGATAATGCAAATCATTAAATGGAAAATCAAGAGATCAAATAAACTTCATCGATATTTATGTAGTACGCCGTCACCAATTTCACCAAGTTAAAAGAAACGAGGGTTATATGAATATTTTAATCCCTTTTGGTGTCGCGTGTCATGCGTTTAGCGATTTTGTGCCTATATTGTCGGCTTTGCATGGCGTACGATGCAAAGAAAAAAAATTTTATACTTTAAACTGAATTCTTCACTACTTACACGTCTTTTCGATTCCCGTGATATTTTTGTATTTCTGAATATTTATACGAGATGGCGCAGTTAGTATCACTTTCTTCACAATTATCGCAATGAGATTTCCCGCTTGTAATCTATCATTAATAATATCTAAAAAATCTTGAGATGTCTGTTAAAATTTCAAATAAAAAAGTCATTCTAGATATTTTCGATATTTATCAAACAAATTTTGTTTCACAAAGAAAGCAAAAAATAATATGCAATGCAAGATTTTGGTTTTGTGATAAAAAGTGATTTTTTTTACGATCTGATGTCCAAGGAAGATTGTAATGCTGTTTTAATGGCGGTATTATTTGCCAAAGTATTTTTAAAATAAATTATTCCAAATATTTCGAAGCAAATACTTTCATTATTTTTATGTAGATATTTATCTGAAACGCCTCAAAGCAGTAGAATTAATACATACACTGGTGTGCAAAAATTAAGGACGAGACGGTTTTTTCAATATAACTTTGTACAAAAGCTTTCCAAATCAACACATTTAATACCGTAAGATCCCCAACACGTCAGAACATGAGTAATATGTAAGCAACACTTACTAAAAGAGAAATCAGAGGGATAAAAAGAAGCTTGATTGAAAAAGTAGCATGGAGCGCAATGCGACTGAAGGCCGAAACATCCCTGTGATGGGTGTCCAGCAAGAAACATCCGGTCTTTAGTAGGGGATATGATCTCCCCTGACTGCTAGGCAGGTTTCACAGCGTCTGCCCATGCTAAGAATGAGGGTGTCAATGAGTTGTTGAGGCATTGCTGCCCATTCGTCTTGCAGCGCCAATCGAAGCTCCCGAATCGAAGGTACGAGCTGCCAAGCGTCTGCCTAGAAAATCCCATACATGCTCGATGGGATTGAGATCCGGAGATCATGCCGGCCAATCCATACGTTCAATATCCTCACTCTCTAAGAGCTGTTCGGCAGCTACTGTATGACATGGTGCATTGTCGTCAATGAAAAGGAACTGCAGACCCATAGCGCCTCTAAAAAGTCGCACATATGGAAGAAGAATCTCGTTACAATAACGGGTCCCGTTGACTGAACCTGCGTCGAAGATGTGAAGGTCTGTACGACTACCAAGCATGATGCCTCCCCAAACGAGAACACCGCGACCTCCATACCTGTCCCTTTCAATGATGTTCGAGGGATGATTGCGGCTTCCCCGCTGTCTCCAGATGAGTATGCGATGAGAATCGCTACTCAAACTGAATCTGCTCTCATCTGTAAAGAGTACTCGTCCCCATTCATTGTCTCTCCAATTCCGGTGTTCCCGGCACCACAGAGAACGCCTTCTCCGATGGGCAGGCGTTAAAGGTACACACCGTACAGGGCGTCGTGCAAACAGACCACCACCGTGCAGTCTTCTGGCCACGGTAAAACGCGATATCGGTCGTCCAGTCGCCTGTGTCGTGTGTCTAGCGATTTCTCCCGCTGTCTGCCGCCTGTTTCTTCTGGCCTGTAAGACAATGTACCGTTCATCTGCGGGTGTAGTTCCTCGTGGACGACCACTACTGAACCCCCGGATAGCTGTTCCTGTAGTTTGAAATTGTCTCCAAAGTCGTGAAACGATGCTGTGAGCAATTCCGAACTCTGCAGCCACACTTGTCACACTGCGGCCTTCCTCCAACTTCCCAATGATTCGACCTCGGGTAAAAGCATCCAGATGTCGTCTAACAGATTGATTATTTGCCATTTCTCGCTGAGCCAGCAACTCGGTGTGATTTTAACTGCTATACGGCGTGCAATCTCTTTGCCAGAAATACTGATCTTACACCGACAACTTGCTTTATACTACTCAGACACTCCCCCATTACGTCTACCTGTATATCTGCGCATGTGCTACCGTACATCACCTTACTTAATCTCCTGATTGGTCTTTCTGTCCGCTCTGCCTCTTCGTTCAGCTGATGTGATAATTTTCGACTTCGTCCTTAATTTTTGCACACCAGTGTATATTATTGCAGTGTACTTTTTAAAATTTAAAACTAAGGTGCATTGCAGGGTAAACTGGAGATCAGTAGACAGAATATCACATATTTTTCAACAAGTGAAAAACTCCTAAATAATAAAAATAAGTTGCATTTCTCCCTTAGGGTAGAAGGGGTTGTGGCAGCCCAGTGGTCAAGGTATCGGATCATGGCAGGCATGTCATGAGTTCGAGCCCAGTACCACTAAAGACCCACCGTGTAGGGCAGCAATGCACGTTAAATCTGTCGAAAGCTGAAACGTCCTCCCGTTGTTGTGGTGTGGTAGTTAGAAGAGGGGGCTTTCTGAGTAAATTTCGAAAAATTTATGAATATATTTCATTTTTTTGTCACCAGCTGACTAAGTGTTATCGGGATTAGCTCTGTGAGAGAACATTCACATTACTGCTAGCACCAATGATGAAGCAAATTCCTTAGACCTCCCAGACCTTGCTTTAGGCATAATTAATTAATATTTTGTCTTTTAAGAACAGAGTTTTCTATCAAATGTATAAAAAAAAGTTAAATAGGAAACAAAATATCGAGAAGTAAGGGCATAAGAAAATCGAAAAATGACAAAAATTTTACGAATTTATTTGCCAAATTTCACTTACAACTAATAAATTATTTTTAAAAAAATATCACGATGTCCCGTCATTACCTTACTTAAGTTAGTATTTTTTAAAATAAATTCGATAAACACCAAAAAAGTGTAAAAAAAAAATATTAAAATGCAAACACTTCCGGTTCGTTTTTGCTGCTCTCTCTTGACAAAAAAACTCTGTTATAACTTCATAAATAATTGAAGTACAAACAAAAGTAAGGTATTTTTAGAAAGCAGAAAAAATTCAACTATATAAAATTTAAAGTAAAAAAAATCGTTATTTTCATCAAAATTGACATTTTTGCACTAGTCAGGCACCTTAATTCTTTTTATTTTTAACTAAAAGACAAAACATTTCATTACATTTTTTTTATAGTACATATAACCTACTGTAAAAATTGTATGCATGAGAAGTAAGTAGTTTCTGAGAAAAGGGTGCATAAACTTACGAAATTTAACATGGGCTCTTATGGACGGGCCGGAGCCTCTTAACACGAAATAATGCAACGGTCCCGGTTTCCATGCATTTTTTCTCTTAACGCGAAATGAAAATCGCTTAACGCGAAAAGATTTCCCTTCTGGAAATGAACAAAATGCGGAAAACAGCAACCAGATTGGACTGCCCTACTATGTCATCGGAAGAATTCGTAGCAGTAGATGATGATAATGTGTGTACAATCTTATATATGACAGACAAAGACATTTTGGAGTTTGTTCAAAGCTCAAAAAATATCGCTGATGCAGATTCCGACGACGAAAATGGAATAAAGGATGTAGTTCCTGTCATGACCGCATACTTTTCATGATGTTTCGAAAGAAGGAACATCATGAAAAGTATGCTAAGTTATTTAGACGCAAATTCCAAGGGTGAAATAAATAACAAAACGGACAAAATAGAGCAATTTGTTGAACAATTTGATTTTGAAGGAAACAATGCAAAGAAAAATATCAGAAAAACTCAATAAATGTTCCTTTATTCACGAAAATTTTGCATTAAGTTTCATTAAGTTCTTGTGAATGCTTTCGTTTCATTGATTTTATTAAATACATACATATATACACATCTACATAAATAAAATATACTTTAATAAACTTAATTTTGTTGACTATGAGATTTTTTTTTCTTTTGCACTATCCCTTAACACGAAAAAATATTTCAGTCTCCTCAGTTTCGTGTTAAACGATTTTTACTGTATTTCATTTTTTTTTCAAACGAATACAAAAAAAATTAATTCTAATAAGAAATATATTTGTTGCGGATTCTTTTTTTTCAGGTTATTTCATCGAATTTCAAAGTTTTTTGGATGTTTACATCCTACATATAAGTTGACACAATAGATATTATTACTATTAATGCAACTATATGCATGCAGCTGCAGCGGTGACCTAGTGTTCATGGTCAGCTACTCGCGGTCAACGTGTAGAGATACGTTAAGCCTTTAACGGGAACAAAGCTAAAATGCACTTTTCTGTGATAAAGTACTTGATAAATGTAATGTTCTCATCCCCTATAAACATTATTTTGTCATAAAAAAAATATCTGATCAAGGGTTTTTTCCTGGGTGGTGGCTAGACGTTTTAGCCACTGCGCACTTAGGACACTTAACTTAATTTCAGGACAGAAATAATGAATCATATACAATAAACTTTTTAAGAAAAATTGACATTTATGTAATAACTATATCAATAGCAATTAAATACAAAGTAGCAGTGTAATTAAATAATAGTAGAATAATTGCACAACACATAGAATATATATACATACTAAGAATATATATAGAATACATAGAGTATATATCGAGAAATCGGTATATATCCACATTTTATATTTTATTTAATTTTAGTATAAAAGGTTAGAAATAAAGTAATATTTTTGAGAATTTAAATTAGTTATATTTCGCAAATTTGATGAACTATTTACTGTGGAACTTTTTGTTATATGCAAACGTTTTTTCCGAGCAGAAAATCTGTAATGAAAGATTTTCGAACCCGAGAATCTTGTACCTCATCTTGAAAACAAAGTTTGTTTGTATTTTCGATCCCCAACATCCTCACATGATTCTAAGAGCTTTTCTAGGTCATTTTTCTGTTTTATGTGGGCAGTGGATATATGCAGCCTCTATCCACAAATAAAAGCTTTCCAAAAACCTAAATAAAACCTTTTTTTAATTGCAAATTTGCTTAATTCATTCAGATGAGAGAAAAATATACTTAAGACATGTCGAAATTTTTTTCAAAGATCAGAAATTTTATTTATAGTAATCAAAAGACAATTTGTAGATTTACATCGAAAAACACTGTTCTTAACTACCCATAAGGGGACATGAAATGCAAAAAAAAAGGTATCGTCCTGCCATCTGTATTGATTTTTATGCGTTTTAGCTTCAATTAACTCATGTGGATGAACTTAATATCCATCACCCACTTGGCGAAAAAAAATTTAATATGTGGCTAGTTGCATTAGCCACTGTCCGCTAAAGGGTTAAATCTGTAGAGGCTATAAGTCCTCTAGTTGGTGAGCTGTTGAAATACGGAGAGAGAAGTGTCAGCTCAGGGGTGTCGTCCTTGTCACTTGACCATGGACCAAAATTATGAGGTTCATCGTCAATTGTTCTCGTGTTGCTTTAAAATGTGACGTTCATAAACACTCACTCACTGAAGCAAATAAGTATGATTCCAAAAGATCATGTGAAATGCAATAAGGAAGAATACATATTTTAGTTTTCAGATAAATGAAATAGTGAAAGACAGTTACAGTGATAACCAAAAATGTTTCAATTAAAGAAATTAACTGTGTAATATCGGAAGAGCTTCAGATCCAGAATTTGATATAAAAAATGCATAGGTTCATTTTCTCAAATATTTGTTTTTTCATCTTTTTTAAGTTTGAGAACAAAATATGATTTTTGTTTCATTATAACTTTTAAGGATAGTCTTTTACTTTATAAGTATCATTTAATTTCCAAAATACTAAGTAGTGTATCAATTTCTGATTATTTTCGTTTCTTTAAAATAATTATTGAAAATTTCTATAATTTCACGCCATCTTTTGTGTTTGAATTTTTCAGTCACTGTTAGAACTGATTGTTATAGGTCTACAGATTTATTTTGGCCAAGTATAATATATCGCCGTATTACTACACACAAAATCCCTCATGATTTTTTTAAAACCTCAGGTTTTATTTAAATAACGTTTATCTTAGAACCACTTAAGTCTGTATAAGATTCATAAATAAAAATTCCCCTTAGAGATATTACAGGTTTTTTGTGTTGAATACGAAACAAATATCACTTCCGAATCGATTACAAAATAAATATTTTATCTAACACATTCTTAATACTCAAAATACTTTTTTAACTCAGTTTTCTTTCTGTTGCCAAGCAACAAAATGCTAATATTCGTTAAAAATGAATTATGTTTTTCGTTTGATATAAAATCGTCTGCCAAAAAACCAAAGTTAAATTTAATGTTGAACTTATTTGGAATTGGTAATTATTAGAACTCAAATTAAATTTACAAAGCATTAATATTTACTATCATTTCTTATGTAAAAATGTTTATAACTTTAATATATTTATACTGTAGAAACTTATATACATTTAATTTTAAGGCTAACAAGTAATATAAAAAAAATTTAAGTCCATTCCTACTTATATCAACAAAGAAAAATTTAATTTTAGCTACTTTTTATTAAATAGTTACAATTAATATAAATATGTATATACATAGGACAGAATCACAACATTAAATGGTAATTAATTTTTATTAATTATCATTAAAGTATCGTATTGTCATCCGAAATAATCGTGTCTTTAAAATTCCAGTTCAACTGAATGCTTTAAAACGTGAGAAAAAAACCTTTTCAAGTTTTGACACAAGTCACCAAAATGGTCGTCAAAAATGATGCCAACGTGGCTGTATTTGTAATTCTTTAAATAATTAGTTTTAATCAATTAATTTTTATTAATTATAATTAAATTATTGTATTGCCATACAAAATAATCATGTATATTAAATTTCAGCTCAATTGAGTGTTTTAAAATGTATTTTATTAACGATTGAAAATTCCACCAAGATAAATAAATAAATAAACAAACAAATAAATAAATAAATATAGAAAGAGTGTGAGTTAATAGTAGCAATTGAAAATAGTAATCATGTATCTAACACTACTCAAGTGAAAGAAAGCTTAAAATGTAGAAAAGTTCCAACAATGTTTGATTTTTCAATTAATTGGAAAACTATTTTTAAAAATCACATTACTGAAGAAGTACAAATAATTGTAAGAGAAAAACATTTCGAATGAAAAAAAGAACATATTTTTCACATACCATCCAGCTTTAAAATCAGTTATGTTTCAATATTATTTTTGTCCATCTTTTTCTTCCCTTTGCATGCAAATATATTTTTATATCAATTGTTTTTGAGAAACCGAATAAATAAAATTAAATAGAAGAAATATCTTGGACTTTTTTCTCTCGTATCTACTCGATATTGAAGCGAATTCTAGAAAAAAACAGTACCTAGTTGCAGGATACTTTTAATAAAAATGATAGCTTTATTTGAACACTGAAAACATACACATTTATAGAACACTAAAGGTCTTTTTTTAATTTAGTTATCTTTCTTTATGTGTGGTTAGCGTTTCCTCTTGGTCTCTTTTAAATACTCGTGATTCTTCCTTTTTCAGCGCCTGCTGTCTTCCGATGCGATAATTGCCTTTACCGCTTAAGATTACTATGACGAATACAGAGCTGACATGAGTGGACAATTGAACGGCTAATACCTAATTTTCTATTTATTTTTTTTAGCTTACTTCGGCTCATTAAAGAGTGTTACCCTTGAGAGGTCAATTTTTTTGCCCGAAATGTTCCAAAAAAGGCACTTTTTTTATTGCATATTACTAAACATAATACTTAACAGAATGCGAAAATAGAATGATTTTATTTTAAATTTCATTTTTAATGTTTATATATACTTTTTTTTATTTTAAAACTAGTGTCCCGATAGACGTTGTCCTGTATACACGTCTTAAATCCGAAAATACATGATAGAGAGCGATTAATCAAGGTGCATACCATTGCACACTAGTTATCGCAAGACCTCATCTAAAATTATTGTGATCGTTTACTGAAACTACAACAAGGTAGGATTGACTATTTAATATTAGGATCCGTAATAGTATAGGAATCGTGTTTAGGCGAGTCAGTTATTGATAGTGGTTCGAGTTAAATCAATTCAGTAATATATATATATATATATATATATATATATAGTGTGTGTGTTTTGCTACCGTAGAGATTCTCTCACATATATATTATAATTTAATTTATTAAAGGATTAAGTTTATTATCTTAATAAAGCTATATTAAGATAATGCATGCGTCTAGTTCTTCCGTTAATCCTACACCTCTATATATATATAGCTCACGCTGATACCCAAAGAGATAATCACCTCAGGTGGGGGGGGGATTATCACAACCTGATCTCTGGCGATACGAAACCATACTTTGGAAGTTTTTTTTTTTAATTTTTCCGAGAGCACCTAAGCCAAACAGGCACTTAAGAAATTGTTTTGACATCTCCACTATCGATTTTCTGTATCATAAAAAACCACTGATTTGGGCCGGGGTCGAACCCACAACCTTGGATGCAGAAGGCCAGCAACAAACCAACCACGCCACCCAGCCTCTTTCGGCAGGTACTACTAAAAGAAGTTGCGGTCGAACATCAAAAATTGTGCTTAGGGGCTTATATTGCCATTGTGCAGTTTAATAATTAATTAATTAAGAGATAAAGGGATTAATTTCCATATTAAATGAAATGGGTATTGTTAAGAGATATATTATATACTGCAAAAGGACAAAAACCTTTGATAAAGAACGCATTACAGATTCAAAACATCACCCACTGCCAACACCAGAAACCTGCAGAAGAAAACTTAGGGCCATTAAAAAAAAAGAAATATAAAAATTGAGGAAGAAGAAATATATAAGGTGTGGGGGGGGGGGTGTAAAACTGGAGAATTTTAAGTTGTTTTTTAATATTTACTTTATGTAACTTATAAGTATATTTTTTTAATGTTTTTTTGACGAATGAAATTTTCACGATAACTTTTGCACGAAAAAACTGGGATATCTCCAAAACGATTGAACAAAATTCAATGAAATTTGCAACGCTTATGTTATAAGCGTTTGAGTGTAACAAATTACAGGCCTTAAGATACTTACATTTAATCCCATTTTACAACCCCTTTTTAAATTGGAATATAGAGTAATTTTGACGAAAAATCATTAACGTGAAGTTCGAATGCTTATAAAATATTTATTTTTAAAAATATTTCTTATCCTGTGGTTTGTGACTCTTCAGGAGGATCAAGAAATATATCAATGCAATTAAAACTACATTATACCCAATATGTTTTTTTATGCTGTTTTTCTTGCACACACACAATTGGAAATTTTCTCTTACATTTTATAAAAATAATACAAAACAGGGGTGATGGATGTTATTTATTTGATAATTATAACTCTCTTTAAGACTATATATATTCTTTAAAACAATAAAATTGTTCTGAAAATCAATTTTTGAAAAATTGGTCTTCGAACCTAATCGGGTGCCTTGAAAAGGTCGCAGATGGGCTTACTTTTGCATAAGCCATCAAGAAGTCTTAAGATGTCCCTGGATGTGAAATCGTTTTTTATTACTATATTCAATCATCATTATTATTGTTGCTAAAAATATTATATTTTATAGAAGACTACCTGGTATACCCTTTCTTCTCATGGGTGAAATAGAAAATTAAGCAATACAGACTGAAGGATAAAGAAATTTTTAATGAGTTATTGATGAATTGTGAACTAAACAATAAAAGCTTTTTGCATATCTCAGTTGAACAAAAAACCATATTTGTTAAATTTTAAGTCTAGATATAACAGCTGATAAAAAGGATTTTTTTTATAATGCCCCGCAACTCTCTTGCGGGTCGATTTTTGAAAACACTTTCCTTCTGCTCAGCAAAAGTAACGCATTGTTACAAATTTTATGTAATAAACGCTTAAAATAGTGTAAATTATTTGTTTCTGAGTGTGTAACACGTTAATATTACTTTCTGTTGCATTTATTTTATGTTAAAATTGTAACATTCGCAAGCAACGCCGTTCCTTACATCATAATGGCGATTCAATAGAAACATAGTGAAATATTGGCAATAGAGCCAAATTAGCATCATTTTTGGCAACCCTGTTGGCAACTTGGCGATCGATTGAGCGGCGCAGAAGTTGATATACTTTAGCGCCATCTGGTGGGGAGTTACAACAAAGAGGATAGCACAAAACACTTCTCCACAAAAAAATACATGTACATGCTAGTTTTCACAGTGTTTGGTTGAACGGTGAAAATGAAACGTGTCGTCTCGCAAGTGGAAATAAGTATATATATATACACTGGTGTGCAAAAATTAAGGACGAGACGGTTTTTTCAATATAACTTTGTACAAAAGCTTTCCAAATCAACACATTTAATACCGTAAGATCCCCAATACGTAAGGACATGTGTAATGTAAGCAACACTTACTAAGAGAAATCAGAGGGATAAAAAGAAGCTTTATTGAAAAAGTAGCATGGAGCGCAATGCGACTGAAGGCCGAAACATCCCTGTGATAGGTGTCCAGCAAGAAACATCCGGTCTTTAAAAGGGGATATGATCTCCCCTGACTGCTGGGCAGGTTTCACAGCGTCTGCCCATTCTGAGAATGAGGGTGTCAATGAGTTGTTGAGGCATTGCTGCCCATTCGTCTTGCAGCGCCAATCGAAGCTCCTGAATCGTTACTGGTGGAAAGGTACGAGCTCCCAAGCGCCTGTCTAGAAAATCCCATACATGCTCGATGGGATTGAGATCCGGAGATAGTGTCGGCCAATCCATACGTTCAATATCCTCACTCTCTAAGGGCTGTTTGGCAGCTACTGTGCGATGACATGGTGCATTGTCGTCCATGAAAAGGAACTGCAGACCCATAGCGCCTCTAAAAAGACGCACATATGGAAGAAGAATCTCGTTACAATATCGGGTCCCGTTGACTGAACCTGCGTCGAAGATGTGAAGGTCTGTACGACTACCAAGCATGATGCCTCCCCAAACGAGAACACCGCGACCTCCATACCCGTCCCTTTCAATGATGTTCGAGGGATGATTGCGGCTTCCCCGCTCTCTCCAGATGAGTATGCGATGAGAATCGCTACTCAAACTGAATCTGCTCTCATCTGTAAAGAGTACTCGTCCCCATTCATTGTCTCTCCAATTCCGGTGTTCCCGGCACCACAGAGAACGCCTTCTCCGATGGGCAGGCGTTAAAGGTACACACCGTACAGGGCGTCGTGCAAACAGACCACCACCGTGCAGTCTTCTGGCCACGGTAAAACGCGATATCGGTCGTCCAGTCGCCTGTGTCGTGTGTCTAGCGATTTCTCCCGCTGTCTGCCGCCTGTTTCTTCTGGCCTGTAAGACAATGTACCGATCATCTGCGGGTGTGGTTCCTCGTGGACGACCACTACTGAACCCCCGGATAGCTGTTCCTGTAGTTTGAAATTGTCTCCAAAGTCGTGAAACAATGCTGTGAGCAATTCCGAACTCTGCAGCCACACTTGTCACACTGCGGCCTTCCTCCAACTTCCCAATGATTCGACCTCGAGTAAAAGCATCCAGATGTCGTCCAACGGATTGATTATTCGCCATTTCTCGCTGAGGCAGCAACTCGGTGTGATTTTAACTGCTATACGGCGTGCAATCTCTTTGCCAGAAATACTGATCTTACACCGACAACATGCTTTATACTACTTCAGACACTCCCCATTACGTCTACCTGCATATCTGCGCATGTGCTACCGTACATCACCTTACTTAATCTCCTGATTGGTCTTTCTGTCCGCTCTGCCTCTTCGTTCAGCTGATATGCTAATTTTTCGACTTCGTCCTTAATTTTTGCACACTAGTGTGTATATATATATATATATATATATATATATATATATATATATATATTGCCGGAAGAAACCTTCAATTTTTTTTAATTAAAACTAAAATTTATTTAATTAGGAGTGCAATCTGCTAACAGGGAAATCACTCAGAATTCCATAAAGTATCACAGCGTGATTTCATCACAGAGGGAACCATGAATTGCGTCGAGGACGTTCTAATTAATCTCCCACTCACAAAAATATATCAATATCAAGGGAAATCTGTTTGAACAAGTTCTTATTCGGAAAAACATCCTCGTGATAAACGACCTTCGGAACTCTTACGCCGTATGCAAATTTCAGCAGGGATTTCAGAAGAAATCTCCTCTGTTTCAACACTATACCTCGTCATAACCAAGCCATTTTGGCAATTAGTCAAGATGTCTTAGCCAACAATTATTTTTAATCTGCATTTTTAACATGTAAGAAACACTACTAATTTCTTTTAACTTTCATAATAATGGAAATGTATCACTTTATATTAAACATTTCACGAACCCCTTAAATTAATTCGTATTCGCCACGGACTCTCTCAGAAGTCGCAAGAACCCCCAGGTGTCCGAAGGGACCACTTGAGAAATCTATGCTCTACATCTTAACTCTACCAGCACACGGAGCTGGAGAGGAAGAGCAAAGAAGAGCAGCAAAACATAAAATCATTACACATCATCAATACTTTGGTTTGTAATGGTAAAGTGAGGGAGTGAATAGAAAGGTCACACTGTTCAGCTACATGAGGGCTTTTAGAGACAGACCACGTAATTTTGAACCATGGTCAAGTGACGTGGATGAAACCTGAACTGGAACTCCCCCTCTCCTAACTACCACACCACACCACGAGAGGATGTTTGAGCTCTCGATAGTTGTAACGTGCATCGCTGCCCTACACGGCGGGTCTTTAGTGGTACTGGGCTCGAACTCGTGATGAGGTCAGCCACGATCCGATACCTATACCACACGGCTACCGCGGACACTTGTAATGGTAAAGTAAATAGAAACAAAAAAATAATAAATAAATAAATAATAAAAAAATAATGCATAAAAAAAATTCATTAAATACATCTTTACTGTCTCAAACCAAAAAAACAAGGTTAAAATTAAAATGCAAAATATATAACATACATTAAAATTGAGACTAGCAAAAACCTTAAAAAGGTTTTAAGGCCTGATTTAATTAAAACAATTAAAATTAGTTATGATAAAAAGAATACATTTTTCAAATGAACTAGGGGCCACCCCCAGTTCGCCTAATGGTGAACCAATCTTCATTGTACAAATTATACAACTGTTCACACTCATTGCTCAAATTGTAAAACTATAAGTTACATGTATTATGTAGCTCTACTTTTTTTCAATATTTTGTAAACATGAAAAAAATAAATTTCAAGTTTTCATCACCGCATTTTAATTTGTATTTCGATTCACTGCCTCTTCAAAAACAATGTTCCTAATCACCTTTTCCTCTGCATTTCACTGAATTTTTATTCCGTCTATGCTTCTGCACCTTGACAGAGCCACATGCAATTGCTTATAAGTAAATATTGTTTCATTTGATGCTACATATGAAAAACTTTTTCGAAATTATGTAATTAATTTATTAATATAGTCATGGCGAATGCCAATCTTACAGAAAATTGAATACGTTTCAGTTCGCACACATCTCTGTTGTACCAAATAACAAATCTTTAATTTCAGCCGATATTCATCTGGATGCGGAAGTTTGACAGCAAATATTTTTCGATCTGGACATTTCATTTTCAAATGTCAATGCACCACACACACAAGATTTACATTCTTTACTTAAATCATCGTTGTTCAAATATTCAACTTGTTGTTCCTATTGTTCCAACTTGTCGACCTATCGATTGCGTGCGAGTATGCATTTGATATGAACTCAGTTGAACATAGAAGCTATTCTGAATAGAAACTTGTTTTGATTAATGGGTAAAAAAGATAAAACTCAAGCTTTTTTCATAACAGGTATATTTCTTTAATGCACAAAAAATAAATTTATCATGATGCCATTGAATATACAATGATTTTGGTTAATCCTTGAGGGGTATAAACAAACAAATGCGATGGTTTGCCAAACCTCGGACATGCATCATATAATTGGCCGTCCGAAAAGAAAAGGTTTTCCAAATTGAAGCCATAAATTGTCATTGTTTGACCTTGTGACTTATTAATGATCATAGCAAATGCTGGGCGAATTGGAAATTGCAAGCATTTGAATGGGGGTAAGTGAGTCTGAAAGAATCATTGGGATCCGTGTTAGAAGTACAATTTTACCTTGAAGTTTGCCACTCAAAATATTCACCTCAAGAATATTGCTCATGATTTTTTTATGAACAATCACGCGCCCTTACATAATTTTCTCGCATTTTTAACTAATTGTGATATAGGACCGAACTGTGAATCTAAATCATCCTATCATATATCTTTCCGATTCTGTAATTATTTTTTGTCTTATTTTGATAGAAAAATTAGAATGTGTGCAATTTTAAAAACGGCGAAAATATCGAAAAATTCTCCCCTCTTCTTTCTTTTTTTCTTGTCGCGCATTAACAGAATAAACAGAACAAATGGGTAAAACGATTATGCGTTTTAAGATTTTTAATTAATATCTTTTAACTAATTGCAATATTGGACTAAATTGTGAAAGTAAACCATTCTCGAATCCACTGAACCCATACAAAAAATGTCATCAAAATCGGTCCAGCCGCTTAGGATGAGTTCAGTCAGATACACACGCACAGAAGAATTATATATATACTAGCTGGTATACCCGTTCTTCGCACGGGTGAACTGAAAAATTAAACAACACAGATTGAAGGAAAAAGAAGTTTTTAATGAGTTAATTTTATGTGAATTGAAAATTAAACAAAAAAAAGCTTTTGCATACCTCATCTAAACAAAAAAAAAGAAAGAAAAAAACACCTTTGTTAAATTTTAACTATGTAGATCTAATAGCCGATAAAAAGGATTTTTTAAATTTATAATTCCTCGTAACACTCTTGAGGGTCGATTTTTCAAAATACCTCCCTAAGCTGATCTCTGCTCAGCAAAAGTAACACATTCTTAAAAGTTTTGCGTAATGAACGCTTAAAGTAGTGTAAATAATTTATATCTGAAAGTGTAATACATTAATATTAATTTCTGTTGTATTTATTTTATTTTAAAATTGTAATATTCGCAAGCAACGCCGTTTCTTAAATTATAATGGCGATTCAATGAAAAACATAGCGAAATGTTAACGATAGAGTCAAGTTGGCAAATGGCTAGCTACTTTTCCTAGTTCGAGCTTTATTAGAGCTTTGTAAGACCCGCCGTGTAGGGGAGAAACTCACCTTAATGCTTTATCCAACCGCATTATGATTTACTGCAGTTTTTTTCATACAATTTTTTTTTTTTGGATCACTACATGTACAAATTAAGGGATATACATAAACAAAATACTCCACTTTGGAAAATTTAATCCGTTAGAGCTAATAAATTAATTAAAGATATTCCACTGTAAAATTAATTATGTACACCGTTCACTTAAAATAAGTAGTCAAATCATTTTCCAAGGTCATCATTAACAGACAAAACCATAAGACACTTAAATTTTGACATTAACTATTTTTTTGCGACAAAAATAATAATCTTTGCAATCCGCTGAAAACGCAATATCTGCTACAAAACTTTTCGCCCCTTCCCCACTAAAATACTCATCATAGAACCCGTGCTGCCATATATCTTGGAAGAGTGGATTTCAAAGAATATTAAAGCAGTGGTTCTCCAACTTTAACTCCTGGCGACCCATTTTTCAATCATAATTTTTATCGCGCCCCCCTAAAAATAATAATGCTTTGAATGCGATAATAATACACTTTTTGGCTCTAAAGCTACAATATGATCATAATTATAAACTGTACAAATTAACAAGATAAGTATTAAATTTTGTATATGTGTTACTTTTAAGTATATATATTTTTATTTTTTTTTGTTTTACTTTTTAGTTCGATTCACTATAAAAGGGTGTTTTTTAGTTTGTTTTTAAACTATAACTTGTTTTATAATTATTTTTACTATACACGATAAAAATCACAATTCCAGTGAATAATTTAATTAAGAGAAAATATACTTACCTACTTTCAAGGACTTTTTAATTTTTCTTTGATGATTTGAGAAAAAATCCAATAAAACTAAGAAAATGTTCCAAATGTGCGTGTCCTTAATAAAGGACATATATCACAGACACTTTTCGCTAATACAGAAACGTTATTTTCCAGTAAAACTGTCATAATTTGTTCACGTTTTGCTGTCGTTTGATGATCTACAAATAAGCATTTTGAACCTTTTCTTCCTTGCGTCTTTTTGACAAGGCGAAGTGCTACATTTATGGCTTCATAGTTTTTTTGATAGAGTTCTTTAGGCAGCACTTGAAAATTTCAATTCAACTCAAACGTTTCATGTCTATCGCTTTTCTCATATTTACTTTCGCTATCAGGATTAATATGCATTATTTCATCAGGTTCTTCAATTGCTTGATCAGTTTCATATTCCTTCAATAAAGAGATCACAAATGCCCATTTTTTTATATTCTGCTCATTTACATTTATAAACCATAATAAGTCATACAACACAGCAATCAAAACCACAAAGTTAATCATAGGGGGAAGTAACGCATATTCATAGAAAATATTTTTGAACAAAAGTGGTCGTGCAGGGAACTCGATCAAAACAAGTACCTTGATTGTAAAAAACCGTTTGCCACTCTCAAAAAAGAGGCATACATGTGACAAATTCATTTGAGTTTCCATTAAGACTGTCTAATAGGAGGATACTGTCCAGGTCACTGTTAACGAATAAACAGTTTTACCAGAATTTGGAGTGATTCAGCGCCTCATGCGACTGCTCCCATGTAAAAAGTGAATTCGATACAAAAACATCGATGTCAGTTTTAAAAAAAAAAGTTTAAAACTCATAAAATACATCTCATACAACTCATAAAAATACATCTTGGCCAAATAATCCTTCTAAGTGCTCACTATGCTTATCCATATATCATAAAACTCATTTACATGGGGGGAAAAAGCAACAGAAAAATATTTACAGTTTTCCTAAACGAAAAAGAGACGGAGTTAAACATGCCAGTAAGCTTGAAGGTCAAAGAGATGATAATCAAAAGTAGTATTCTAAGGGTTAAAAGGAACGTGATAAAAAAATCTCTCATCGTGGGATTACAGGAAAGCAAATAAAATATCTTTTTTTATTTGGTTTTAGGATCAAAGATAGCTAATGAGCGTTTGAAAGTGGAAAACCAGATGATATATATATAAATTATATCAGTGTAAATGTGCATTTTTTACTTTTTCAGAAAGCGTTTTTTTTACTTCATTCCAAAAAATAATTTTTTATGCCTTTTATATTTTTAATATGCTCGCGCCCCCCTCGCAGGGGTATCACCCTCCCAGGGGCGCGCCCCACAGATTTAGAAACACTGTATTAAAGCTAAGTATTGGTAGAATATTCCTGCTAAGTTGGTGTGGTGTGGTAGTTAGGAAAAGGGGGTGCAAGCTCAAGTGTCGTTCCCGTCACTTGACCATTGTTCAAAATTACATGGTCCGTCTCCAAAAGCCCTCGTGTAGCTGAACAGTGCGACGTTAATATTCACTCACTCACTCACTGCAAAAAATACAGTGCAGTAGTTATAATTAGTTTTATACTTAAAAATGCAATATCTGCACATATTCAATTAAAATTACAGCGTTATAATTAACTACTAACCACAAAAAAATTATGAAAGTTTGTCCAAATGATGTAGTGTGAAAGAGAAAGTTTATTTACTTTAAGTACCAGAAGCGATAAAAGTAGTTATTTTGAAAATAGATCAACTTCTTACTACCAAATGTGCATAATAAAATCATAAAAAAAACATTAAAATAAAGAGAGATTTATAACAACCTCTCCCTTCAAAACTTAATTTTATTCTGAAATAAAAAAATAGGCATTATTCTGATCACAGGAATTAATTAGAAGCGATTCCCTTGCGTAGCCAAAAAACAAAAAGAGTTTTTCACAAACAAAAGATAGATATATGCCGACGTGGGCTTTTTTTTTTGCTTGCAGATGGCAGAATTTTTTCCTTCTTACTTGACAAATAGCGTTATATTTTGGACACTTTTTACAAATTTTTATAAATTATAGCCTATGGTATAAATTATAGCCTATGTGTTATTCTGATGTATAAGCTATATTACTGTAAAGTTTCATTAAAATCCATTAAGTTGTTTTTACGTGAAAGACCCACAAAGATTTTCACAAACTTTCACATTTATAATATATATTAGATATGAAGATAAAAACTCTAAAAAGCATGATTCGTTTGCATTTTTGTAACAATGAAGGCCTAGTTTGGCCAGTTTGGCTGAAAATCGATTTTCGACGCAAACTTACGTCATTTTTATAACAATAACATTGTTACAACAATGCATGTAAATATTGAGTTGAATGTTTTTAATTAATATCTTTCTAACTAATTGCGATGTCGGACCAAATTTGGAATCCAAACCATTTTCGAATCCACTTGAACCCACTCAAAAAATTTCATCAAAATCGGTCCAGCCGTTTAAGAGGAGTTTAGTCACATACACACGCACAGAAGATTTATATACGGTGGGCCACAAAAGTGTTCATACACTTGCAATTTCTTATAAAATTTAATGTTTTCGGCCAATAAAAATTAATATATTTTGTAACTGTAATTTTTTATATCTGCAACTTATTCTTAATGGAATGACATAATTAATTTTTTAAAAATAGTATAACTATTTTTTTAATTAATTATCAAAAAGCTACTAAAAAATTACGCCACAAAAGTCTTCGTACACTTAACAAAAATCTCAACATAGCTTTGAATATTGCATTTCTTTCTTAATTTAGTACTTAATAGGATATCTTTTAGTGTTCACAACAACTTTTAAACGTCTTGGTATAGATTTAATCATTTTTTTTGTAATTTCAGCATCGATTTTCCTCCATTCTTCTGTAATTATTGTTTTTACTACACATTTTGAGTTTATTTGTCACTTTTTCTTTCTTTTTACATCAGAATCTCACCAAATATGCTCTACTGGGCTAAATAAAATGATTTAGGAGGTGTTTTTATAATTTGGAGGCAGTTATAGAGACACCAGTGACGTAAAATGAGAGCAGTGCGCTTGGCGTCATTACCCTGTTAAAAAATTAAGTAGTCTCCAAATCTAAATTTTGGGCGGATAATTTAAAATTTATCTTTAAAATAATTAAATAGAGCTCATGATTCACAATATCAACAAAAAATACCAAATTACCAAGTTTTGTGGCCGATTTGCACCCCCACGCCAGAACACCTTCACTTCCATACTTCAACATGGAAGTGAAGGAGTTCTTGTTCCACACAAATTCATGGGATTAAACTCCTTATTTTTTCATTTACAGGCTATTATAGGCCCATCGGAACCAAAAATGTGGAATTATCTGCCATCCCAATCAATTTGCTGTCAATTTTGAATTTTCTGAGCCTTAATTCCAAGATTCTAGTTTGACCAATAAAACATGAAGGTAGAACTGTCCTTGCGTGGGGGTGTAAATCGGCCACAAAACTTGGTAATTTGGTATTTTTTTTGTTGATATTGTGATTCATGAGCTCTATTTAAATATTTTAAAGTGAAGTTTCAAATTGTCCACCCAAAATTTGGTTATAGCAGACACTTAATTTTTAACTGGATAATGACGCCAAGTGCACTGTTCTCATTGTACGCCACTGGTGTCTCTATAACTGCCTCCAAATTATAAAAACGCCTCCTAAATCACTTTATTTGGCCCAGTAGAACATATTTGGTGAGATTCTGATGTAAAAAAAGAAAACGTGACAAATAAACACAAAATGAGAAGTAAAAACAATAACCACAGAAGAATGGAGAAAAACCGATGCAGAAATTACAAAAAAAATGATTAAATCTATACCAAGACGTTTAAAAGTTGTTGTGAACACTAAAAGATATCCTATTAAGTACTAAATTCAGAAAGAAATACAATATTTAAAGCTAAGTTGAGATTTTTGTTAAGTGTACGAAGACTTTTGTGGCGCAATTTTTAGTAGCTTTTTGATTATTAATTTTTTAAAAAAATAGTTATACCATTTTTAAAAAATTAATTACGTCATTCCATTAAGAACAACTTGCAGATATCATAAAAAAACTACAGTTACAATATATTAATTTTTATTGGTCGAAAACATTAAATTTTATAAGAAATTGCAAGTGTATGAACACTTTTGTGGCCCATTGTATATAAAGATATACTTGTTTATTCTAAGTCTTAAAAAATACAAAATAATTCGAAACAAAGCACATAATTACCTGTTATTATTTCAAACGAGTAAAATGTGTGAGAAAAGAATAGCCCGTTTCAGCAGGCCAATTTGTTCGAAAAAGGGTCTGCTGATGGTGGGGATCTCTCTCACAAGCTTTTATTTTAACTCATAGTAAATATACTCAAGACTAAAATGAAAGATCTCCAGTGGCTCTTTATCTACTAAAAACTCTCTATCTACTAATTAACCTTGTCCCCTTTTTGATAGTTGACACCGGACATCGTATGAGCGAAAGGAATGTCCATTGGGACCCCGCTCCTGGATGAGAAGTTACTATTGAAAAATGTGTAAATATATCTAATTTCACGATTTAAGATATATTCCCACCTAGATCCCTTCAAGTTTCAATTTAAAAGAAAACTGACAAAACATGCAGAGTACAAATTAAGGAAATAAGGTACGTTAAATGAAATACCAAATTCACACCACCAATAATATTTCAGAAAATATATATACTTTTTGTAACAAAAAAATTTTCCAATTTTGATCTAAATGTCATCCTTAAAACTTACCGCCCCGGGCAGGAGTCCAGTTAGCCCGGGCCTAGAGCCGTCCCTGATGAGGATATGATTCGCGTGGGGTCAATTTGGCTGTGGTGACGCTAATATGTAAGTACCACATTTTTTATATATATAGTTTCGTACATGGTCTGTCAATCCTTAATAAATATCAAAAAAATTATCCATTTATACGCTTTTTCAAAATCAAAGTTTCAAATGTAGTCAATCACATTAATGAATTCATACATCATTTGTTCGAATTCTTAAATTCTGCGATTAAAATTACCTTATATATCGGTCATAAACAGTAATGTTAGAAAAATCGTTTGCAGTTATGACAAAAACAATTATTTTGCGCAACTCATTTACATTATTCAGTTTTGGCAACATAAAAAAAAATCAGTGTTATTAATCTCGCAAGAAAACATCACGTTGTATAATTCTGCGTAATAGTTAAGCCTTTCATCGGGTATTCCATGGAAAATATAATAAAATAACAGAAGATAAATCTAAAAATACGATTTTATATTTGGAATGCTATTCAAGAACAAAATGTGATAAGAAATTGAAAACATACAACATAACGCAAGTATTTGAAAAAAAAAACATTTTTCGGACAAGAAGTTCCCATTGAAATTTCCATGAATTCAAATTTTTAAAGATTTCTCTCTTTCCAAAATAAAACTATAATATTTTTTTTAAAAAAGCCTGTACAGATTTTATATAGTTTTATGTTAACTGTTTTCTAAAATTCAATTAATTTATTCACTACTTTATAACTACTAATTGTATTTTTAAAATGTACAACACATTAAATCATGTGTTTACAGTTGTCAATTATCATAAGATCACATCAAAGTTATGGCTATTCGATACAATGATTACGGAACAAAAAATTTCTAACTTCATTTTATTTACTATGAAATTTTTTATTTTCTTTATACACGTCATCCTCAAACCAATATGAGTTTATTATGTCGATGTAAAAAAATCATAGTTTTTTTTTACTTATTAACGGAACTGTACCCTCAAAATAAAGTGCGTTTTTAATCTTAATGCATTCTCATGTTTTAACTTAAAATCTTCGCACTGAATAATTACAACACAGACATGTATACGAGTATAATTTTAAAAATGTATAATGATCAATGTACTTACTAAAACATCTTTATTCTCTTTGTATGTGAAATTAACCTTATTAAATGATCTGAAATTGTTAACTGTGATTTAACAACAGCTATTAGAATGCTCCTTAGGCGTGTCGTCTGTGTGAAGTGAAACATAATACGGAACTGAATGCCTACTCATAGCAAGATGACTTCTACGAGGTTGAACGGTTAGGTAAACACAGCTGTTGCATTCTCGAGAATTCATTCACTGGACGATACCAAGACGAAGCAGATATTTGCATTTAAGATAAAGAAGCTTATGTAGGTACATTGCGAGGGTAAGAATTAAAAGATGGAATAAATTTCGACAAATGTTTGTTTTACAAAAGATATGAATTGTTTTAATTGTTATTTTTAAGGGAAAATGTTAAGCACACGATAAAAAAAAATTCTTAGAAATTCGTAACTCTGTTGTCTACGAATGTCAAGCTCGCGGCGAACGACGAACAATTTTGCGGACCAGTCAGTATATCAGCACACAATATGTTATAAAACACCAAAATTTCTCCCGAAATAGGAAAGATAGTTTCAGAGAAGAGATACCATGTGTCAGGACGTAAGCATTTAATTTTCCGTGTTCTTTTATTTATGTTTATTATAATGTATTATTCGAAATAAACTTACGTTTCTGTGAATATTGATTTCTTTTTTTTAAATAAATCCTTTTTGATAATAGAAACACCCTTTAGATTAAAATAGATTTATATTTTATCAAACGGTTACAGTTGATTTTTCAAAAATAAATTACTTTTTTAATAAATTCCGAATTACATTATGCATATCCTTTACTATGGATGGTGCATGATCCTCTGTGTGTGCGACTTTCGTTTCTCCTCCTCCTTTTCTGCTTGGAGTGCCCAGAAAGCAAGAGGAAGTCAAAGATGTTTTTTAAAGTTTAAAATATATTCAGGATGGTTAAGATAAAGGGTAATGTATACTAAATCATTTGAGAATGACATCACAATCAAAATTTAAAAATGAGTAATGAAAGATCAATTCAAAAAAACTCTATAATTTTCAAGAAAATGGCAATATATTGCAATATTTTAAACATTGTTTGATCATTGCATTATTATATTATCTATGCCTGTGTACATGAAAAATAATGAAAACAATAATAATAATTCATTCTGTTTTAAATTTTCATTCAATAAATTTTTTTCTATTTCCAAAGGTACATATTTTTATGTGAGGCCCTCGAGATTATAATGTTTTTCCGAAGTGGCCCGCAAGGTCATTTGGATTGGATATCCCTGACATAACAGACGAATATATTTTTATATTCAGGGTGATTACAATTAAATTTCCACTTATAAAATGCTTTAAAAAAAAAGAAAGAGACATCGCTCAGATTGAAATCAAACTTGAACTGAATATACTTGAAAAAGTGGAGGGGAGGGAATAGTTTGGCATAAGAAAAACAAATTCATTGTCATTTTCATTGTTGATTTAAATGTGCTTTTTCCCCCAAGGACAGTTAAAAACCGATTTTTCTCGTCCAATGTAGTACGAACTTGCCAGGGTGAATGAACTTTTCCCTAACAGTTAATGACTTGGAAGTCATTTTTTCCATCAATAAACCCAATCACGCACATTGAAGAGTACAGTTGGGTAACTGTGCAACTCAGGCCAAAACCGTCGTTATTCAAATCAAAAAGCCATTTGTACGCGAATTTACTTTCGTTATGGCGATTACAGCGCTACCTATTAATAAGGGGATCAACCGTCCTTCTTTAGGGAGGACAGTCCTCCTTTTATAGGTTCTGTCCTTCCTCGAAAAGTGTCCTCCTTTTTGTCCTCCTTTGCAATATTTTAAAACTGATCTGTTAATCTCTGCATTCAGAGATGAACCAAACATGTTTCCAAAATGTCGAAGAAGGGTCTGAACCAAATATCACAGGAAATAATAGTTTTCAATGGTATTTTTTGGCTTGGTCTCAAGTAAAGTGGGCAGATATAGAAAACTATGTTGAATTTTTATCGAAAGAAATGCCTAATATTAAAATCGATGACAATTGTCTGTTTAAAGTAGAAATAAGACTGAATGTATGTTTAAATTCTAATAAATTAGAACAACTGGAAAATCAGCATGCTGAAAATATGGGAGAAATTACTTTTAAACACATTCCATATGAAAATGTAATTATTCCTGTTGAATTTACGGTTATGCTGCCCTAGAAAGAATGCAGCAGTTGAAAGAGTTTTCTTCAGTAGGTAATGATTCTTCTGAAGAGACTAATGAGAAATCAAAATGGAATGTTAATATTTTAGCTTTAGTGCTTACCGTAAAGTTCAATATGAAGCATATTTTTTGCCCTAACTTTCCGATATATTAGAAAATGATAGATTGAAAAAAAATTCATTCAATGGAAAAATACTCCTTTAAGATAATAATTAAAAAAGAATGTACGCGTAATTTTGTTTTGAGTTAATAAAACGTTTCATATATTTAAGTTGTAATTTTTTTCTTAAATTTTTCGTCCTCCTTTTCATTGTAAAAAACTGTACCCTGCCAAAAACTTACTGAAACTCGTCATGTTAAGTAGGTATCTTGAACTCTGCCGATCCATGAAGTACAAATTGTTCACGTTATTGATAACTGCGCGCCAGTCTCTCTTACGCACGAAGAGTTTATTGGAAAAAGGTTTACCTACCAGCATGGATTCTCAGACTTAATTAACATGAGAACACCTGTTGACACGCTGTTGGATACATTTGATGCACTTTAATTTTTCGGCACGTGTTGGTATGTGACGTCATAACTCAAATGTGTTCTCGGTTATATATATGCTTCTAAATATATTTTTTCAAATACTTTTCAATTCCTACTATATTAGCTTACTCACCATTTATATTTATTTATTTATATGTTTATCTTGATCAAATTTTCAATCGTAATAAAATACTTTCTATTTATCCATTCAAAGTAGGAATTGACTTTAATTTTTTTTTATATATTACTTGTTTTCAAGTTAATAAATCTGGTTCTTAATAGTACAAGCTGAACAGCTTTTGTCAGCTGGAGATTTCTAAAATTGTTTTTGAAAAAGGGTGTATGGTTTACATTCCATAAAGTCAGATATCACATTTTTATTATTTTAGCAGGAATATTTTCTTAATAATAGATAAAATATTTTAAAAATGAGGCCAATCAAGAACATTTAAAAATCTTCAGTAATAATTAAGAAATCATGTGTCTTTTTTACAAAAAAAGAGGACAGTTTATAAACGTGGGCTCGTGATTTTGTTCGAATGTTTGGGTCATGCTTGCTTTCTTTAGCAGAGAACTTCTTGTTCAAAAATGTGTTATAACAAATGATAATAGATGTCTTAAAGTTTTTTTTAAAAAAATTATTTAAAAAAAAAGAAACGAATACTTAAGGTATCTCACTACGTTCAGAGCCGTGATTTTGCAAAAGCGTATAAATGAATATTTATTCGATATTTAGTGTCCCTTGAACTATACATGCATATAAAGTTCTTTTAAAAATATTATTTCAATCAGAAAAAAATCACTAAAAAGTAATTTTTTTTTTGCAAAAAAGTTAAGACAGAGTGATACATTTTCAAAACTTTCACCTTTTATGTATGCTGTTATAATAATAATAATATCTCATCTATTATGTAGCTAAGACTTCCATACAGAGCTTGAACTAGGAATTTGAAAAAAATTTCGCACTGTGATTTAAGAGTTACTATCATTTGAAACAAGTATTATAAAAAAGAAAAATTTTAAGTCAATTCCTGCTTCGATCAAAAAAGAAAAATTTTATTTTAGCTACTTTTTACTAAATAGTTACAATTATTAAAAATGTGTTTTTAACATATGACAGAATTACAAAATTAAATGGTAATTAATTTTTATTAATTATCATTAAAGTATCGCATTGTCATCCAAGACAATTGTGTCTATAAAATTTCAGTTCAACTGAAGGCTTTAAAACGTGAGAAAAAAACCTTTTCAAGTTTTGACACAAGTCGCCAAAAATGATGCCAACGTAACTGTATTTGTAATTTTTAAAATAATTAGTTTTAATCAAAATTAATTTTTATTAATTCTAATTAAATTTTTGTATTGTCGTCCAAAATAATCATGTATATAAAATTTCAGCTCAGTTGAGCTCTTTAAAATGTATTTTATTAGCGACTGAAATTCCACCAAGATAAATTAATAAATAAATAGAGAATGTGAGCTATATTTATATATATATATATATATATATATATATATATATATATATATATATATATATATATATATATATATATATAATGGTAGGAATTGAAAAACTACTAAAAAACTACGCCACAAAAGTCTTCGTACACTTCAAAAAAAATCTTATAACATATCTTTAAATACTTCATTTCTTTCTTAATTTAGTAGGACATATTTTAGTGTCCACAATAACTTTTAAACGTCTTGGTATACATTTCATCAGTTTTTTTGTAATTTTTGCATCTATATGTTCCTCGTATCTTCCGTGATTATTGTTTTTACTTTATATTTTGTTTCTTATATGCCTCATGTTTTCCTTTTTTTTTTAAATCATATTCGTACGAAATTTGTTCTACTAGGCTTAAATCAGGTAATTTAGGAAGTTTTTTCAGAATTTGGGACAATTATAGACACCAGCAGCTTACATTGAGAGCAGTGCGCTTGAAGTCATTATCTTATTTAAAAAAAAATGAAGTCGTTTACAATATCCAAATTTAAGTCGGATAATTTCAAATTGTTCCTTAAAATATTTAAATAGAGTTCATAATTCACAATACCATTAAAAAATACCAAATTATCTAACTCTGAATCCGATTTACACCCCTACGCAAGAACACATCCACCTCCATACTTCAGCATGGAGGTGGATATGTTCCTTTGTTCCTACTAAATTCTTGAAGATTAAAGCTGAATTCACGCCAAGGCTGTCGGCATCAAGCTTTGAGTGTCTAGCCAATCAGAGACATCATCTCAGGCGAGATGAAGTCTCTGATTGGCTAGACGCTCAACACTCGACGCTGACAGCCTTGGTGTGAATGCAGCTTAAGTTCATCATTTTTTTTTTCTTCTACCAACAATTATACACCACCAAACACAAAAAGTTGAAT
Organism: Trichonephila clavipes; assembly: GCA_019973935.1. Lineage (NCBI taxonomy): Eukaryota > Metazoa > Arthropoda > Arachnida > Araneae > Nephilidae > Trichonephila > Trichonephila clavipes. The sequence goes on along the minus strand of BMAU01017866.1, from coordinate 825,023 downwards.
TTTCTCTCATCCCAACCAATTTGCTTTAAATGTGGAATTTTCTAAAACTTAATCCCAAGAATCTAGCTGTAACAGTGAAGTGTGAGAATCGAGAGAGAAAAACTGCAATTTCGCATTACCTCATAACCATCTTTAATTAAAATGGTTATCCCCGAGATAATTTTAATAACATTCCCAAATCTGTGGGATTTCAAGTTATTATATTTATTAGACCAATTTAATGCACTTAAAAGAGTAGAGAAATAAGAAAACTTGTATAATATTAGCTTGGTTCGTATGAAATGCCGGGTTTTAAAGTCAATAAGTAAAACTGTATCTCTTTTCTCAAAAGCTTTTTTTTTTTTTTTATCAAAATATACTCCATATGCTTCAATGCATCTTTTCCAACGAGATTTTAAAGCATAGAAGCATGTTTTTAAAAAAAACCTGATCTTTAGAATCATTAACTCAGACATGAAATTTTTCAAACTGCCTTGATTTTCAGGCTGCTTAGCTCGTGAAAACTTGAATAAATATTTAAAAATAGTAATATATAAAATTTAAAAAAATTTATGTCAATTCCTACTTTGAATGGATGAATAGAAAATATTTTATGAACGATTGAAAATTGGAATAGGATATATTTATAAATAAATATATATATATGGAGGAGGAGAGAGTGAACTAAGAGAGAGAGAGAGAGTAGGAATTGAAATAAGAGCATGTGATTTGTCTGCATTGCTGTAACAATGCACACCCGGTTTGGCTGAAAAAACAGGTTTTCGACGCCAACTTTTGTTTTTGTTTAAACAGTTACATTGCTACAACAATAGAGACGAATCTAAGTAGGCCTCAAAAACAGATAATTAATTTAATTAAATTTAATTAATTAATCTTTGAAAAACTGTATTGACATCAAGTGTCATCCACTACAAGTTTAAAAAGAAATTTATTTGAACTTGATTGGATGAATAGAAAGTATTTTATTAACGATTGAAATATATATATTTTGAGCAAGATAAATATATAAATAAATAAATATACACAGAGAGAGAGTAAGCGAATAGTAGGAATTGATAAATGAAAGTCGATTGGCGAAAGATCCAACGAATAAAATGAGTGCTGCAAAATTTCATATTGAAATTCATTTCATTTTGAAATTGTTTTGTACGACGCATGCGGCCGAGCGTTGTCGTGAAGAAGTACTGGAACTTGAAGAAGTACAAGTCGTTCAACAAATGATAAAAGTATAATTTTCAATTTTCCATGCATTTAATCAAAATACTGACAGTATACTAAATACAATTTGATTCGATACACTTTTTGATCGTTAACAGTATTCTCCCTAAATACGTGGTTTATATTACGTGCAGCTTTTGCAGCATCAAAACCAAGTTTATATTTGTACTAGCTGGTATACCCTTTTTTCGCACGGTTGAATCAAAAAATTAAACAATACAGGTTGAAGGATAAAGTTTTTAATGAGTCAATTTTACGTAAATTACAAATTAAACAACAAAAAAAGCTTTTTGCATATCTCAGCTGAACAAAAAAAACATGTTTGTTGAATTTTATGTCTGTAGATCTAATAGCAGATAAAAAGGGGGTATTTACAACGCCCCGTAACTCTCTTGTGGATCGATTTTTGAAAACGCCTTCCTACGCTGATCTCTGCTCAGCAAAAGTAACACATTGTTACACATTTTGTGTAATGAACACTTAAGATAGTGTAAATAATTTATATCTGGAAGTGTAATGCGTTAATATTACTTTCTGTTGTATTTATTATGTGTTAAAATTGTAATCTGCCACACGCTCCACCTGTTCTAATCTGTTTCGTTAAATCTAGCTACTTTCATAGCTCGAGCTTTATTAGAGTTTTGGGAAAGATTAGACTTACGCTTTCGCGGCATAATTCTTAAGGGAAGTCGGTAGGGCCTATACCGACAATGTTAAATTGAGCCATTTTAGGTACAAGTTTCTCAGAAACTGTTAAATATATAAACTTCAAATTTTGTCTGTATATTAATTAGGACTTTTTATTTAAATACTGGTAAATATATTTAAAATATATTGTTTACTTTTTTCAAAAAAATTCATCGTAAAAGTATCACTTTGAAATTTTTGAAAACTGTCAAATTTTTTACGATAACTGCTTTACAGCAAAATATTTCAGGAAAATCTCCAAAAAAATAAGCTTAGTATATAGAGTTACATATTATTTATGTGCAGTAAAAATTGCATGAGCACTCATTCTGTAGATTCTGAGAAAACTGTACTCGTGGTTTGAAAACAACCATTTTGAGATAATTGCATTTTTAGTGTAAAAAAGTATTTGATCACAAAAATAATGAATTACAACATGTATTTGCCCTATTTTATTAAATATTAGCTTATTCTCTATTACTTTTAAGGCTTTTTAGTTTTTTATTATACTTAGATTTCTCAGAAAATACATTTATAGCATTTTTCACTTTTAAGCTTTCGAGGTTATTTTTTAGCGTTTAATTATTTTACTCAAATTCTGTATCAATTTTTGAGGAATTTTCAGTTCTGATACATTACTTTCATCAAATTTTGACTATAAAGCATCATAAATACCATGTGAAAATGTGTCAATACATGAAAATATGGCTTTGGTAATACATGATTATACACTATTTCGAAAAGTTTCATTAGTGTTTTATATATTCACCTGTTAACACAATGTTTTACAGCAGCAGAATTAAAAATTTTCTTTAAATATTTGGTAAATGGTATTCAAAACAACAAAAAAACATAAAAACAGATTTCTTGAACATGAAATTTATGTATTTTTATATATGTAACAAGCTATGTGCAACGAAAAAAAGCATTGCATTTTTAGATATTTATAAACCTTTTACTAAAAAACTATTGAACACCAAAGCTTAAAAATTTGTATAAATACACAATACATATGAAATATATAGTAAAAATTTCCAGTTCATGCATACGGTAGATTTATAGAAAAAAAAATACACAATTTAATAAAAATCGTCATTTTCTGTGTTACGACATGTGTTCATTAGTGAAAAATGTCAAAGAAATATTTTAAAAAATTTTGCATAAAGAATAAAAACACACAATAGATATGAAAAATATAGTAAAAATTTCCAGTTCATGCATACGGTAGATTTATAGAAAAAAAAATACACAATTTAATAAAAATCGTCATTTTCTGTGTTATGACATGTGTTCATTAGTGAAAAATGTCGAAGAAATATTTAAAAAATTTTGCATAAAAATAAGAACACACAACAATATATATGAAATATATAGTAAAAGTCTCCAGTTCATGCATACAGTAGATTTAAAGAAAAAAGAACAGACTACTTGAAAAATATATTAATTAGAAAACACAGTAGCTTTTGTATAAATTTTTACCTCGTCAAAAAGATCCTACACTGTAGCCGGTTTTTACGTTATTTTTCTTAATATTATCTTCTTCTTTCTTTCTTTTTCTTCTTTTATCTTTTCTAATTTTCTTTGAGCGTCCAGAAAAAGCATAAATTGCTTTCATTAGTCTTTCCCTATGGAGAAGTTTCATGGCACTTACTGAAAATTCCCCTGGTTCTACGCCCATTTTTTGAAGAATTTTTAATTTCGATATATTACCATCATTAAAGGAACAAACAGCATCATAAACACCAAGTGAAAGTGTTTCAATCTGTACAAATGTTGCTTTGGGAACACGTGACCAAACGACATTATGAAAACTTTCATTCGGGTTTTGTGTTTTTCCATGCAAAAATTTTTTCAACAGATCAGGATGGGAAAGATCTCTAAATATAGGACGCATTGCTTCAACAACAGCGACCGGAAGACTGTTTTTATGTTTGTAAGACTTACCTGATGCTTCAGCCTTTTTAAATCCACACCATGAATCTTCCCCGATGGGACAAAAACCATGTTGAGGATATTCATCAGTTGATAACTTATGCAGAAAAATGGCCCAGATAGCTTGCCGCATATTCTGAACACTGCTGTGATTTCTCTGAATAGCTGATCCATAGTATGACTGCAAGTTATCAATTTCATGTTCAGTCAAACGATTTTTCCCACTTAAACACTTACCGTCTGACAAGATTTGCCCTTTCAATTGAGCTTTTAATCGGCGTAATCTTGTTCCCATGCGCTTCATTACATGGCCAATATACTCCAATTTTTCAATTGGATATTCATTTCCATAAATGTTTTTTTTAAATGTTTTTCTTTGCAATCCCCATCTCCTAAGTACGTAATATATCGGGCATTATGTAAAGATAATGACCGTTGAAAAATTTTAGACGCACCTTGGATTTCCATCGCTCCACTAGATCCAACGTAGTTCCTTTTACAATCCTTTTCATGAAAAGGCAAGTTTTTACAAGCACAATATTTCGAAAGAATATCAACATCTATCACCTTACCTGTATCAATGCTGGTCACAGTAACTACACCATTCAAGGATGTGTAACCACGCTTCTGCCATGTCCCATCTACAGCTACTGCTATATTTTTGTTACCTTCATTTTCACAAATAGCTTCCTTCGCAGCATTTTGAATTGAATCCTCATAAACAAGTTTAGCAGCATTTAAAATTCGCTTACCGTAAGGAGAAAACCTTGTAGGTGGTTGCGGAAGATTCATTACGCCGCAGAACATTCTCCCTGCTTCTGCACCTTTTCCAATTGAACGCATAGCATACACAAACCTGGTATTTATTGTAGCAATTTGTGTTCCTTCATGAAAATTTGAAGAAGAGAATTCTACACGATATGGACAAGCAAAACATTTCAGGACAAACGTAATAGCCAGTCCAGACTTACCTTTTAAAAAAAACTTGCATGTCTAAACCACTGTTGCACATTTTACAGTGAACTTCATTCTTGAAAACAAAAGCAAGAATATTCAAATTCATGATTGCATTTAAAATAGCTACGCTATCACCAAAAGAAGAAAAACTCTCATTTAAATCGGGAATTTTCTTTTCTTTTGCACATGACTGCTTTGAATCATGTGCATGTTCAGAGCTTGAGCATTTAATTTACTATCAGTGGTACTTACTTTACTATTAATAGTATTCTTACGTGGATAATACTTACCTTTGCGTTTCTTGAAAACTTTTTGCAATCTTGGCATTTCAAAATTTCAGAAATTTTAAGTATCGATAAACGACAAGTGCTCAATCAAAACGTGTTCGAAAGTGCCAAAAATAGGTAAACAACTCTAACAGTTACACTTGCAGTTATTCTACAGTTAATTTCGTGGGAATAAATAAAACAGATAATGGCTTTGCAAGAGCATCCCAGTTTTAAAAGGCCAATATGTTTACATTTCTATCTGTCAAAGTAGGCGTGGCAAATCAGTTGATTATTTTTTAAAAAACATTTTAAAATACTTCTAACTCAAAAATTGACTAGTATGTTATATCATTGGAAAGGGCTTAATTTGGAGATTTGAGAAATATCAAAATCTCAAAATCGATTTCTGGAAGGTGTTTACCATACCGACTGTCCTTAATAGGTACTTTTCTACACTTCCAAAAAATACAGTAAGATATCTATATTATTAAAGCTATATTATTGTAAATTTTCAATAAAATACATTCAGTTGTTTTTGCGTGAAAGAGTAACAAACATACACCCATACATATAAACTTTCGCGTTTATTATATTACTAAGGATACAAAATTGCACGAACATCGATTGAATTCACATCCTTCCGAAATTCAAAGCAAATAACAAAATGGAACACTTTTGAGAAAATTTTCTTTGTTGAAATGTGACTTTGGCAATGGACAATACGACTGTAAACGAGGTGATGCAAAAATCAAAAGCATAACAAAAACAGGAATACAAAGGTTCATATGAAAAGAAAATCCGACATTTCACGTATGTGAACTATAAATATTTAACTTAATTTTCTCTCAAAAGACTGTTTTTACTATAGACGAATCACTAAAATAGGCGTATAAACATTTTGAAAAATGATTTAAAATATTTAAGTAAGCATCTTTCGCATTTTGTTATACCTTAGAACGCCGATTTTTATTTTATTGCAATAAATGAAACGAAAACAGAGTAATTTAGTTATTATTATTTTCATGTATATAATTGGCTTATAGTTGAGAATCTTACACTTATATTTAACATTAACAATTATGGGATAAAATGAATATATATTAAAAGTAAAAACCATTATTAAAAAAATGTTTGAAAGTAAAAAAAAAGAAAATTTAAAAAAATGGGGATTTTTACAAAAAAAGTGCTGAATAACAGAACAACAAAACTTTCCAGTCAAGTTAAGTTGAAGAACAAATGTTTTTTTTAAATGTGTTTTTTTAAACTCTTCGAGCACATTATAAAAAATTACGCTGAAAAAATTTATATAAATTCTAAGTCATACCATTACAACATATATTTCCCTTCTATTTACATTTCTATAATAGTAATATTAACACATAATCAACATGAAGTATTAATTTAATTTAATTTAAAATGAAAGAGAGAAGAAGGGGTATGAAAGGATGGCTCGATAACTTTTGAGTTTTGATTAATTTATTTTATTAAAGTCAAGTATATATATAAGAAAAGAAAATACATACCCTCTATTTCCATTTATATAAAAAATAATTTATATATATAAGAAAAGAAAATACATACCCTCTATTTCCATTTATATAAAAAATAATTTAAAGACTACGCCAAAACAATTTATATTTGAAGTACTAATTAAGGTTAATTGTAAATGAAAGCCTTAAGAAAGAAAGTATGAAGACCTAACTATAACCGTGTTTCGACTACCCGTTCTGCAACACGACTGGAAGAACGATAAAAAAAGGCAATTACTTTCTGAGAAGTAATTACCATTTACGAGCTGGGGAAAAAAGTTGGTGGCATAAAATTTTTAATTAGCTTAATTTGACGATTTTTAATCAGTTTCTTTTTGCCTTTTTAAGGTATCCGACTACGTTTGGAACCGTTATTTTGCAAAAGCATATAAATGGATAATATTTATGATATCTGGCGTCACTTGATTGGAAAATGTATATTAAATTGTTTTAAGAATGTTATTACAATAAAAAAATATTTAAGTACAATATTTTGACAAAAAATGAACATAGAATGACCCCTTTTCAAAATATTCTCCTTTTGTGAAAAATGCTTCTATTATAATAATATTTCGCCTGTATATAGCTCAGACCTCTGTACAGAGGCTCAATTAGAGTTTTTGAAATATATAACTTAGAAGTGTGTTTATCCATGTGTTAAACGATAACAGAAATTTTTAAGAAAAAAACGCCGACAATTATTTTAATTGGTTGCAACTCTGAAAATAATGTGAATTTTTCAAAAAAATAGTTCAAACTCTCTGGAGAAGTCTTTACTTTATATAAGCAAAATATTATTATTTTAGAAGCATTTTTTATAAAAAGAGAACATTTTGAAAAAAGGCTATTCTAAGTTAATTTTTTGCCAAAATATTGTATTTAAATAAATTTTTTTTGTCAAAATGTACTTAAAACAATTTTGTACATGTATTCTAATCTAAGTGGCACTAAATATCATGAAAATTATCCATTGATGCGCATTTTTAAAATCATGGTTTCGAACGTAGTCGGATACCTTAATTGCTCTGCATTTGAACTACCCATCAGACTATTGATGAAGGATCTTCCAGCCACACATTTTTCATTATTTTTTCACAATGTTACATGAATACTTTTAGGATGGGTTAGTTCTGACATACAATATTTCCGATAATTATTTTCTGCGATGAGAGCTGTTTTGATCCGGCAAAAGAAAACGCACGCTGAGTTATCTAGAACAGTATTAGCACGATAATAATAAACTGACTATTGCCAATCACAGAGTCAGTAACGTCATTTCTTGCGGGCCTTTGGTCCTTCTGCAAAAGAAAGTCTTACTTGCGAATCTTTTAAGTGGATAGTATATAGCAGGAATGGCCCACCTTTTTAGGGAAAGAGCCCTTTGTGATACCCCCCTGCCCAGGGGTATCATCTCTTCATCTACGCAACCTAGATTTGTAAGAATAAATTATTGATCACTCAAATTTGCCATAACAAATCCAATTTATTATGTCTAAATATATATTGATCAACGCAACACAAGTCTTACTAGAGGGATATGATCAGGAGTGATACTACATAATTATCAATTCTAAGTAAATAGCGCCTGGAATCCTAATCACTATCTTTATGAAAAGCTATCCTAAGAATCTTTTTTCGCCTTATATAGAATCCTTAACACACTAAAGTCCGCTCTATAATTAATAGCTTACCGATATCTCACGGCGATCAGCACCTCAGCTTTCAGTATCTTCTTCTGTTCTATTCTACTATTCATCTACTAGTATTCTTCCATTCAATTACTATCCGGCTTCTATCTGACTTATATCTTACTAACATGCGAATGCTGAAGCTCCAATACATATCCATTAACTAATCTACATTTCGTGGTTTCTTCTTGAAAGAATTAGATTGAAATAATGCCATTCTGGTCTCAAAGATTCCCCAAGAGGATTAGTGTGAAAGCGCGATGAAGCCCTGTCACACATTATTTGATTTTAAAAAAAAGTACGCGTGCCACTTCCAACTTTTCCAACAAAAATATAAAAGGGTGAACAAATTTTACTTATAGGCTTATTATGAATGTTAATACAAATAGCACATTTTGGTTGGATCCTGGGAGGGCACACTTCTTGGCGCCAAACTTTTGGCGATAAAGTTTACAATATGGCTCCCTGCGAAATTTAGGGAAGTAGTAACCCTACTCGGACCGGATTTTTTTTACTTTTACAGGATTTGAACAGTGGTCATTTTTTTCCGACGACATGTAGAAAGGTTTAAGCCGTTTTCTGGAAACTACGTTTTACTTTTTTGAAGCAAGACCAATTGTTTTTATTTTTACTTTTGAATGAAAGAGATGAGAAAGAAATGATTGCTTAGTGAATGACATTGAAAATATTTCGGTATGGATGTCCGAAATATGAAAATAATTTGCATTTGAGTGAAATTGTAGATCGTTAGTTCATCAGCCTAAAGCATTCATTAGCTTCGTTCTTCAGCTGCTTTTTAGAAGCGACGATCTTTCAGTTTTTCTTTTAGAATCCGTTTTAAAAACAGTTTTCTTTGTAAAAACATGACAAATGGATTTTCCTCTGAATAAAATGTAAGGAAGTAATGCTTGTTTTTTGTATGAGGAAGGATTGATAGAATGTTGGTATGGATGTCCGAAATTTGGAAAGAATTTGTATTTAATTTCTTATTTTTCATTTGATATTTCCTATGTTGTCCACTTTCAAAACCACGTCTTTTCCTCTTGTTTTCGTCTCTGACGCCATTTTGAAACCCTCCCCTGATGTAGGTGCCTATCTATCTTTATCAAGCCTTACCACGCATTTACTACAGGGGTTCTTGGCTTCCTCCGTCGCTGTTTAACATAAGAGAAGAAAGTCCTCCAGAGTAGCCGTGTATTCCAAGGTCAATCCGGACCACCAACTGGAACTTCATCCGAAAAAACAGATAGTCTTTTGCCATTTTTACCCTATACGAATTCATTAGGAGCCCTTGAAGTGTGGAACTCATGTTGTAACATCGTTTCTTTGCATCACCAAATATGTCATTAACGTAATGCGCAATTTTCTCAGAATTTTTTTCTTTTTTTTATATATACGTAATTTTTCCAATACTTGTGAGTAGAACTTGCGTAATTGGCTCGAACGGTAAAGTGATATTTAAATTATCAATGTATTCCTTTCAGTAAACTACTAACAGGAGGGTAACCATGGGAGAGAGAAGATTCTAGAAGTATTAATTACATAACATTTATGAATACGCATAACTTATTCTTGTGTCGATTCCGACTGCTCAGTATTTTATTTATTTACCGTAAAATCCGGCGTATAACGCGCACTTTGAACACAAAAAATAAGATTAAAATTTACGGGTGCGCGTTATACGCCGGGTACAAAAACGATGCTTCAAAAATAAAAAAAAGAGTAGCGCATGAAAAAAAACTGGACTTCTACATAGATCGAAACACTGTTTATTTAAAATAAACGACATGCCTAATGAATTTAAAGGGTTGTAATTGTAGAAGTATACTATTTTTAAAAAATCTTGGTATAATATCTCCAATAAATGACTTCAAAACATAACAGAATTGCACACGTACATTTCAGGTTCCTTCGTAAAAAAGGGGGTGCACGTTATACGGCGAATATACCAAAAATCAAAAAATGCAGCTTGAAAGTATAGGTGCACGTTATACGCCGGATTTTATGGTAATAATGTATACAATAGTGTAATGATTTGATTTTTTTTTAATACCGGCGTACTTTGAAGCACGTCGGAAATAAAAATCAGAATCTAGTGGTTCCTTCTCATAAAGGTGTTTTTCTTTTTAATTTTTTTTAAAAATTACACTTATGTATTTTCTCTCTCTCTCTCTCTCTCTGATAGCATACTTTAATATCGATTTATATTTTACTAACCGTTACCAGCCCGCTTATCTGGGTATTTCATGATGTTGTACGAATATATACTGTTTACCTGTTCGAATGTGTCGACAAACATTCCTATAACTCTTACCTCTTGATTTAAAAAGAATAGGACTTGAATTTTTGAAATTGAAGCAAAATTTAGCAATCTTTTACACTTCACGGGTCAGTTTACCTAAGACCCGTTCTTAACGGATCTCTATTCATCAAAAAAAAAACATGCTTACCAAATTTCAAGTAGGTGGATCTACAAGTTCAAAGGCAGGAAATTTCTTACCCCTTCTTAAACCTTCGCAATTCCTCTTAAGGGTCGATTTTTACATAACTCTTTTTTCGACTATATAAAAAGAAAGTGTCTTCCATATTTTAAGTTTGTAAGTAGAATAGTTCAAAAAAGGAAATATTTATCTATAACGCCCCCTGGGGTTAATTGTAGCAAAACCTGTTGTGTGGGTGTTCTCTACTCTTTGAAAGAAAAGTGCCTACCGAATTTCAAGTTTGTAGGCCCAATAGATCAAAAAAGGGAATATTTACCTATAAGGCCCCTTGAGGGTCGATTTTCGCAAAATCCGTCCTTAGCGGATTTTTATTCCATTAGAAGAACATGTATACCATATTTCAAGTCTGTTGGTCTAATAGGTCCGGAGATCTCCTCAGTGAGTGAGGGAGTCGCTTTTCTCATTTATATATATCGTCGGCCTAGTTATCAGACTGCGTAACTCCACCGACGTTACTGATTTGATATAGGAGTGCAACGCGGCAAGCTCTTTTTGGTGCGATTCCTTAATCCTTTTGTTTTGTCTACTCCATGCCTCAGTGTGCGCTCCGCTTTTAATTTATTCCTCGATCAGTATAATCACTACTTTTTTTATTTCATAATAAAACTAGATTTCGAAGGCAGAGGTGGTGGCAAGATTTTAACATCAAATAAATACAACAGAAAGTAATATACTGGTTTGCAAAAATTAAGGACGAAGTCGAAAAATTAGCATATCAGCTGAACGAAGAGGCAGAGCGGACAGAAAGACCAATCAGGAGATTAAGTAAGGTGATGTACGGTATACATGCGCAGATATGCAGGTAGACGTAATGGGGGAGTGTCTGAGTAGTATAAAGCATGTTGTCGGTGTAAGTATTTCTGGCAAAGAGATTGCACGCCGTATAGCAGTTAAAATCACACCGAGTTGCTGCCTCAGCGAGAAATGGCGAATAATCAATCTGTTGGACGACATCTGGATGCTTTTACCCGAGGTCGAATCATTGGGAAGTTGGAGGAAGGCCGCAGTGTGACAAGTGTGGCTGCAGAGTTCGGAATTGCTCACAGCATCATTTCACGACTTTGGAGACAATTTCAAACTACGAGAACAGCTATCCGGGGGTTCAGTAGTGGTCGTCCACGAAGAACCACACCCGCAGATGACCGGTACATTGTCTTACAGGCCAGAAGAAACAGGCGGCAGACAGCGGGAAAAATCGCTAGACACACGACACAGGCGACTGGACGACCGATATCGCGTTTTACCGTGGACAGAAGACTGCACGGTGGTGGTCTGTTTGCACGACGCCCTGTACGGTGTGTACCTTTAACGCCTGCTCATCGGAGAAGGCGATCTCTGTGGTGTCGGGAACACCGGAATTGGAGAGACAATGAATGGGGACGAGTACTCTTTACAGATGAGAGCAGATTCAGTTTGAGTAGCGATTCTCATTGCATACTCATCTGGAGAGAGCGGGGAAGCCACAATCATCCCTCGAACATCATTGAAAGGGACGGGTATGGAGGTCGCGGTGTTCTCGTTTGGGGACGCATCATGCTTGGTAGTCGTACAGACCTTCACATCTTCGACGCAGGTTCAGTCAACGGGACCCGATATTGTAACGAGATTCTTCTTCCATATGTGCGTCTTTTTAGAGGCGCTATGGGTCTGCAGTTCCTTTTCATGGACGACAATGCACCATGTCATCGCACAGTAGCTGCCAAACAGCTCTTAGAGAATGAGGATATTGAACGTATGGATTGGCCGACACGATCTCCGGATCTCAATCCCATCGAGCATGTATGGGATTTTCTAGGCAGGCGCTTGGCAGCTCGTACCTTACCACCAGTACCGATTCGGGAACTTCGATTGGCGCTGCAAGACGAATGGGCAGCAATGCCTCAACAACTCATTGACACCCTCATTCTCAGAATGGGCAGACGCTGTGAAACCTGCCCAGCAGTCAGAGGAGTCATATCCCATTTTAAAGACCGGATGTTTCTTGCTGGACACCCATCACAGGGATGTTTCGGCCTTCAGTCGCATTGCGCTCCATGCTACTTTTTCAATCAAGCTTCTTTTTATCCCTCTGATTTCTCTTTTAGTAAATGTTGCTTACATTACACATGTCCTTACGTATTGGGGATCTTACAGTATTAAATGTGTTGATTTGGAAAGCTTTTGTACAAAGTTATATTGAAAAAACCGTCTCGTCCTTAATTTTTGCACACCAGTGTATGTTAATGTTTTACACTTCCAGATATAAATTATTTACACTACACTGGTGTGAAAAAATTAAGGACGAGACGGTTTTTCAATATAACTTTGTGCAAAAGCTTTCCAAATCAACACACTTAATACTGTAAGATCCCCAATACGTAAGGACATGTGTAATGTAAGCAACACCTACTAAAAGAGAAATCAGAGGGATAAAAAGAAGCTTGATTGAAAAAGTAGCATGAAGCGCAATGCGACTGAAGGCCGAAACATCCCTGGGATGGGTGTCCAGCAAGAAACATCCGGTCTTTAGAAGGGGATATGATCTCCTCTGACTGCTAGGCAGGTTTCACAGCGTCTGCCCATGCTGAGAATGAGGGTGTCAATGAGTTGTTGAGGCATTGCTGCCCATTCGTCTTGCAGCGCCAATCGAAGCTCCCGAATCGTTACTGGTAGTAAGGTACGAGCTGCCAAGCACCTGCCTAGAAAATCCCATACATGCTCGATGGGATTGAGATCCGGAGATCGTGTCGGCCAATCCATACGTTCAATATCCTCACTCTCTAAGAGCTGTTTGGCAGCTACTGTGCGATGACATGGTGCATTGTCGTCCATGAAAAGGAACTGCAGACCCATAGCGCCTCTAAAAAGACGCACATATGGAAGAAGAATTTCGTTACAATAATGGGTCTCGTTGACTGAACCTGCGTCGAAGATGTGAAGGTCCGTACGACTACCAAACATGATGCCTCCCCAAACGAGAACACCGCGACCTCCATACCTGTCCCTTTCAATGATGTTCGAGGGATGATTGCGGCTTCCCCGCCTCCCAGATGAGTATGCGATGAGAATCGCTACTCAAACTGAATCTGCTCTCATCTGTAAAGAGTACTCGTCCCCATTCATTGTCTCTCCAATTCCGGTGTTCCCGACACCACAGAGAACGCCTTCTCCGATGGGCTGGCGTTAAAGGTACACACCGTACAGGGCGTCGTGCAAACAGACCACCACCGTGCAGTCTTCTGGCCACGGTAAAACGCGATATCTGTCGTCCAGTCGCCTGTGTCATGTGTCTAGCGATTTCTCCCGCTGTCTGTCGCCTGTTTCTTCTGGCCTGTAAGACAATGTACCGGTCATCTGCGGGTGTGGTTCTTCGTGGACGAACACTACTGAACCCCCGGATAGCTGTTCTCGTAGTTTGAAATTGTCTCCAAAGTCGTGAAATGATGCTGTGAGCAATTCCGAACTCTGCAGCCACATTTGTCACACTGCGGCCTTCCTCCAACTTCCCAATGATTCGACCTCGGGTAAAAGCATCCAGATGTCGTCCAACAGATTGATTATTCGCCATTTCTCGCTGAGGCAGCAACTCGGTGTGATTTTAACTGCTATACGGCGTGCAATCTCTTTGCCAGAAATACTGATCTTACACCGACAACATGCTTTATACTACTCAGACACTCCCCCATTACGTCTACCTGCATATCTGCGCATGTACTACCGTACATCACCTTACTTAATCTCCTGATTGGTCTTTCTGTCCGCTCTGCCTCTTCGTTCAGCTGATATGCTAATTTTTCGACTTCGTCCTTAATTTTTGCACACCAATGTTTAGAACTGTGTCAAAACGAAAGTCACAAATAATAACCCTGATATTGCGATATGAAATATAGCAGTGTAGGGACACGATTCGCATTAAAAAATGTTTGCCTTTTTAAAATTATTTATATTGAAGGAATACTTGAATTTTTGCGTTTGTGTGTCTGTGTGTGTGCTTACTTTTTATTTTAATAAATATGTTTAAAACATACATCATGCACAATTATGTAAAAATGTAAATGTTTTATACAAGCTGAAAGAATAGTTATGTTGTCTGGTCTTTATGTTTTGTTATTAAATATCTTTAAATGATGCAAAATCTAAATATATAAAAATGGATGTGTGTGTGTCTGTACTCGATAGATTCAAAACCCATACATCCAATCGCTGTGAAAATGTGGGAAATTATTAGGTATATCCAGAGGAATGTTTTTGAAAAAAAAATTTTTAATCAGAGTTCGGGTTCTAGGTGCTCCCGAACAAATATCCCAAAAATCTATCTATATATATATAAAGGAGAAAAGCAACGCACTGACTGACTCACTGACTAATCACGATATCTCCGGAACTATTAAACCTACAGACTTGAAATTTGGTAGGTAGGTCCCCTTCATGGAGTAGACGTCAGCTAAGAACGGATTTTGCAAAGTTCGAACTCCAAGGGCCGTTACGGGGGGTTTAAGGGGCGCTATAGATAATTATTTCCATTACTAAACTATTAGATGTACAGTCGTGAAACTTAGTACACAGATTTCTTTCGTAAAGTAGAGATTCCCTACATAATAATTTTTTCGAAAATTGACCTCTAAGGGGCGTTAAAGGCGCTTAAGGGACGTTATACATAATTATTTCCATTTTTAAACTATTAGACGTACAGTCTTGAAATTTGGTGTATAAGCGGATTCCTTTCATAGAGTACAGATCCACTACTGAATGGGTTTTGTGAAAATCGACTCCCAAGTGACGTTGTAGAGAATTAAGTGGCAAAATAGGCAATTAACTCCTTTTTTAAACTATTAGACGTAAAATATCGATATTTAGTGAGCTGATTTCATTCATTGATTAGAGATCCGCTATAAGAAGGGTTTTGTGAAAATCGTTTCCTAAGTGGCGTTGCGGGGGCTTAAGGGGCGTTATAGATAATTATTTCCATTTTTAAACTATTAGACGTACAGTCTTGAGAAATTTGATAAGCGGATTCCTTTAATAGAGTACAGATCCGCTGCAAAATGAGTTTTGTCAAAATCGACTCCCAAGTGGCATTGTAGAGAATTAAGCAGCGTAAAATATGCAATTAACTCCTTTTTTAAACTATTAGACGTAAAATCTCGAAATTTAATAAGCTGATTCCATTCATTAAGTAGAGATTCGCTATAAGATGGGTTTTGTAAAAATCGTTTCCTAAGTGGCGTTGCGGGGGCTTAAGGGGCGTTATAGATAATTATTTCCATTTTTAAACTATTAGACGTACAGTCTTAAAATTTGGTAAGCGAATTCCTTTCATGGTGTAGAGATCCGCTACAAAATAGTTTGGGGGAAAATTGTTCCCCAAGTGTCACAGAGGGGGATTAAGGGGCGTATAATAGATAAATATTTCCACTTTTCAACTAATAGAACCACCTGCTTGAAAATTAGAAGCAGTAGTTCCGTTCATAAAATAAAGTTCCTTTTACAAAGATTTTTTGCGAAAACGGACCCCCAAAGGAGTGGGGTTGCGAGGGATTAAGGCGTGTTATAGAAAAATTCCTGTTTTTGAATTTAACTCATTTACTTGAAATTTGTTGAGCACTTTTCATTATAGTTGAATAGAGTTCCACTAAGAATGAATTTTACGGAAATCAACTCCAGGGGGAAGCGGGGAGAGTTATTGGGGCGTATTGATAGACAAATTCCCGTTTTTGTACTGCTAAGACTATAATAATAAAATTTGGTTTGCATGCTTCTTTTGTTGAATTGGAATCCGCTAAGAATGCTGTCAACGAGGTATTGATGATAAAAATTCCGTTTTTGCTCTGTTATATTTAGACTTGAAATTTAGCACGCATGTTTATTTTATGGAGTAGAGATCCACTGAAATTTGCTTTGGTTGAAATCCACTTGATTATTAGGTTAAGTGAGCGAAAAAATCTTTCTACTTCTATTTTAGATATAAATAGAAATTAGATATTATAATTTATGTTCTTTTTATATCAAGGGGCGAGAGTGTAACAGCTATAAATATATTTTTCAATACAATCGAATTCTTAATGCTAGATATCAATAATTAATATATTTGTAAACAGTATACATAAAAACAACATCGTGAAATACCCAGTGAAGCGGGTGGGTAACGGCTAGTATATATATAAAGGAGAAAAGCGCCTCACTCACTGACTCACTGATTAATCATGATATATCTGGAACTATTAAACCTGCAGACTTGAAATTTGGTAGGCAGGTTCCTTTCATGGAGTAGACATCAGCTAAGAACGGATTTCGCAAAGATCGAACCCCAAGGGGCGTTGCGGGGGTTTAAGGGGCGTTATAGATAATTGGGGTTCAGTTATTAAACTATTATATACACAGCCTGAAAACTTGGTACGAAGATTCCTTTCATAGAGTAGAGATCCCCTATAAAACGATTTTTATGAAAATCGACCCCCAAGGGGCGTTATGCATAATTATTTCCATTCTTAAACTATTAGACGTACAGTCTTGAAATTTGGTATAAGCGGGTTTCTTTCATAGAGTAGAGTTCCGCTACAAAATGGGTTTTGTGAAAATCAAATCCCAATTGGCGCTGCGAGGGCCTAAGTGGCGTTATACATAATTGCTTCCATTTTTAAACTATTAGACTTAAAGTCTTGAAATTTGACACGCAGATACTTTTTATGGCATAGAGATCCACTACAAAATGGGTTTGATAGAAAATTGACTTCCAAGTGGCGTTGCAGGGGCCAAAGGGGAGTTCTACATAATTATTTCAATTTTTAAACTATTAGACGTACATTATTGAAATTTGGTAAGCGGATGCCCCTTTCATAGAGTAGAGATCCGCTAGAAAATGAGTTTTGTGAAAATTGAATACCAAGGGGCTTTGGGGGGACTTAAGGGGCGTTATAGATTATCATTTCCGTTTTTAAATTATTTGACGGACCGTCTTGAAATTTCATAAGTGGATTTCCTTCCGGGAGTAGAGTTCTGCTACAAAATAGGTTTTGTGAAATTTGACCCCAAGTGGCATTGCGAAGAATTAAGGGGCGTTATAGTTTCAGTTCTACTGAATACTTTAAAACGGGAGGAAAAAAATCTTTTCAAGTTTTGACCCAAGTCGCTAAAAATGAAACCAACGTGATTGTATCAATAACTCTTTAAATAATTAGTTTCAGTCAATTAATTTTTATTAAATTGTCGTATTTTCACCCAAGACAATAGTGTATAGAAAATTTCAGTTCAAATGAGCACTTTAAAATGTAAGGGGAAAAAAACCTTTTCAAGTTTTGACACAAGTCACCAAAAGGTTCGTTAAGTCGCCAAAAGTGATGCCAACGTGATTGTATTTGTAATTCTTTGAATAATTAGTTTTATTCAATTAATTTTTATTAATTATAATTAAATTACTATATCATCAGCCGAAATAATCGTGTATATAAAATTTTAGCTCAATTGAGCGTTTTAAAATGAATTTTATTAACGATTGAGAATTTGAACAAGATAAATATATAAATAAATAAATATAGAGAGTGTGAGTGAAAAAGGAATTGAATAATAAAAAACGGAAGTAACTTTTTGGGAACCTATTAATATTCATTGTGACTCAGTTTCCTTATACAGGGTGATTCCTAAAGAAGTATACAGTTTCAATGCACTATAAATCAAGAACAATGTAAGATATTATTTGTCACATGTAACGGAATTGCGTGGGACTATTTTGTTAGAGACAGTCACAAATGTTCTATGTGGGAACCCTAAGTTACATGACTCATATCAAGCCGATAAACTATTTCCGCCCAAACACGTGTTGAGGTATCAACTCCATAGATAGTGGCTGGGATACGCCGTTTCATCTTCTTTCAGGAATTTAACTATTTTGCACAAGCAGGCCGTAGTTTTTAATTTTTAATGCCATTGTTAGATAGATTTCTAGTTAGATGTTCTTTTTCGTTTCGTGATCAAAAATGCTCTTACATATCAGTTGGGGATTTCATTTTGCTAAATTCAAGAACACACAAACCGTCTCCTCTGCAATCACCACCATTTCGGCTGAATAGTCACATGACATGCCCACTATTGCTTATGTCACTTCTGCCAGCGGCTAGAAACAAACTTTAAAAGCACATTTGCCGTATGGTTTGTTGTAATGGTGCCTGCCTTTGACTAAACGTAGCTGTTATACATTTACGTGGAACCTTAGAAAAAGCTCTATTATCCACTCACCAGAATTAATTTGAGACAGAATAGTTTGTTGAAGTTACATAAAAATAGACACCAGCCCACATTGAGTGCAGCGCAGCAACGTTGGTGGAGAGGTGAGTGGGGAACCATTGTCCCAATTGATTTAGTCTCTGTTTCGCTTTCGAAGGACAACGAAGAAAAAATGACGTCACATCTCCATGACAACCAAGCCCGTTTTTCAACCGGCTGCCGTATCTCCACGGAACGGGGAGAAAAGGATGAATTTCTTTTATATAAAGGGTTAAGAAGAATATTATTTTTAAGTCCATTACTCGTACCTCTTAAGGTATCCGACTACGTTCGGAACCGTGATTTTAAAAAAGCGCATAAATGGATAATTTTCATGATATTTAATCACTTAGAATAGAATACATGTATAAAATTGTTTTAAGGACATTATGACAAAAAGAATTATTTAAATACAATATTTTGGCAAAAAATTAACTTATAATAAACTTTTTCAAAACGTTCTCCTTTTATAAAAAAATGCTTCTATAGTAATAATATTTTGCTTATATAAAGTAAAGATTTGCTTATATAAGAAAAACAGAGTCTGAACTAGGATTTTTGAAAAATTCCCATTATTTTCAGAGTTACGACCAATTGAAATAGTTATAAGCGTTTTTTTTTCTTAAAACTTCTCTCCTCTGTTGTAGTAAAATATGGAGAAATCCACTTCTAAGTTATTTAGTTCAAAAATTCTTATTCAGCCTCTGTACAGAAGTCTGAGCTATACACAGGCAAAATATTATTATAATAGAAGCATTTTTCATAAAAGGAGAATGTTTGGAAAATGGGTCATTCTATGATCATTTTTTGTCAAAATATTGTACTTCAACAATTTTTTATTGTAATAATATTTTTAAAACAATTTTGTATACGTTTTCTAATCTAAGTGACACTAAATATCATAAATATTATCCCTTTATACGCTTTTGCAAAATCACGGTTCCAAACGTAGTCGGACACCTTAAATAACTGCGTGCGATTATTAAAAGGAAATTTTAAATATCCACTTGGAAAAAAGTAAGAAAAGGTAGAAAAGTTTAAAATAAGATAGATCATGAGGGGGAAAGTTTCCACATTAAACGCATGTAAAAGCTTGCATGACAGGGGGGGGGGATAATTAGAGTAAATGAAGCCTTGCAAAGGAAAACAACTAATGATAAAAACAATAAAAACATTTTTAAAAAAACAATTGATTCTACTGTCTTAAGCAACTGAAAAGTGTATACTTCTGTATGAATCACTCTGTATTATTAATAACGTTTTATACTTCTAGGATAATTGTTTTGATATATAGATATAAGATTGAAAAAAATCATTTCTTTTTACTTTTCAGTACAATAATAAAAAAGCAAATTATTTTTTAAATACATTGTTAATTATTTCTCTTAAAAACGCTTAAAACATTCCAAACTATTTCTAACAGAACGGATTCAAAGTGATTAAACATTTTATTTGTTATGTTTGAAAGGCAGAGTTGAGTCCTTCGAATCAGTCAGGCTATATCCCCGGCCGCCCTCTCGCTCGTTCTTTGCTGAGTATCAGTATGTGAAACGATGGCCCATCTCTGGTCCAGGGTAGGCTCTCTGCTGGGCTGTCTCACCCTCCTGTTCGTGAGCCAAAACCAGACTTTCTTGTGGGCTTCGCACTCTCTGATGCACAGGAAGGCTACGAACCCGATTAGTACGGCCAGGAAGACGAGCTTGATGGACTCATTGATGAGGATCACACGACGAACATTGGTCCACGTAATGTTTGTTTTTATAATACCGGGAGAAAGACGCAAGGGAAAGGAAGATGTGTTGCGTGGAATAAAAAAAGCTGGATTAGCAATGCCAGGGATCATAATGATGGTTCTGGAAAAATCAAAACAGTTCATTAGGCTTAGAAGAATGTTTAGTTGGTTTTCAAAGTTCTACCTAAATTTGAAGTTTTCCGCTTGTGAATTTATTAGAAAATAATCTCGAGCTTTTCAACAACAAAAAATAAATGGGGTAGTGAACCGTTTACAGCATTTCTGAGACCATATTCCTCTCATAATGCAAAAATAACTCGACAATTAAGATGTCTTTTCCTTAAAAATTGCCGCTATCAAAAAGTCTGGTGTATTGTAGAAAGGTAAGGGTTTGGGGGGAAATAATTAAAAGGAAATTAAATTCTCAAGATGAGAAAGCTGGTTTCATTTAATCAATATTAATTTGAAAGAAAAAATGATTACAGGTTATGCATTAGAGACATATCGAAATACACAAAAATAACAATCCTGGAAGGTAACATGCATACACACTGACGAGCCAAAACATTATGAGCATCCACACTGGCGTAGCTAATTCTGAGTGGGCCATGTATCAAAATTCCTTCGGGGCCCTTTTTAGATATGAGGGCCCTGTTAGTAAGACTGTAGTGTCACACATGTTGGGGCCTCTGTAGCTTAGGGACCACATATCATTGATACCAATGATACGGCAGTAGCTACGCCCCTAAGCATCCCCCACATTTTTCAATGAACTTGTTTGGATGACGTGGAGGGTACATGATTAGGAGGGAATGGAATTTAACTGCTGATGAAGAAGGTAAGGAATTATACTTGCACTTATTTTGCGGGTGATGGAAAAGGCTGCTGATCTAAGCGAATTTGACGGGAGGCAAATTGCAATGGCCTGAAGACTCGGAACGAGAATCTCCGAAATTGAACTACTAGCAGGTTGTTCCAGATCTGCCATGTTAATATTTATGCAAAGTGGATAAATGTTGGTGAAACAAGTAGTTGATGCAAGGTTTTGGACGTCCACACATCCTCAAAGTAAAAGGACTTCGGAGACTTTCTTGCTTGATAAAGCAAAATCAGTGTCAGACTCAGGTGACAGCCCAAAACAATATACGTCCAAGTGCAAGTGTTTCGGAACACACAGTTCAGCTCACACTGTTGATATGAAACTGTTCAGCAGACGTCCCCTTCGTGTGACTCTGATGACCAGGTTTCATAGTAAACTACGCCTAAAGTAGGCCCAGGAACACAGAAGCTGGACCATAGATAAGTGGAAGAATTGCTTGCTTAGATGATTCACAATTTCTCATTAATCACGTCGATTGTTGAGTCAGGGTCCTCTGTTTTCCAGGCGAGTCGTTACCCCCTCCCCCCCATGTACAGCAGGTTATACACAAGCTGGTGGTGGTTATATTGTTTTGAAGACTTTCTCATGGTTGACTCTGAGACCCTTAGTATGACAGACCATGAAAACTGCGGACATAATTGTAGATAAGTTGTCCCTTTATAGGGCATCTGTCTTCCCAAATGAAATTGGAATCTTCTAGCAGAACAATACCCCATGTTACAAGACTTGAATTGTGTTGCAAAGGTTCAAAGAGTTTTATTATGAATTTCAGTTAAAGTCCTCGCCACTTAATTCACCGGATTTTAATGCGATTGAGCACATTTGAGCTTTCGTTGAATGGCAGCACAGAGATAAAATACCTTCATGTTGGAATATCTCGACTTTGCGTGGCCGCTACTTAGACATTTGGTACAACTTGTCTTCAGTCATCTACCAAGAATCTGTGACATCCATGCCAAGGCTAGTTGCAGCCGTTTTGCTGACCAAAGGCGACGCAATGGATTATTAAGTAAGCTGTCATGATGTTTCTATTCAACAGTGTATATCCATTACAAATTCTCCTCATAATAACCTGACATTGATTACCTGATTCGGAACTAATGTCGCGATTGTGGTTAACTCTGAAAACTTATACACAATTTAATTAGTTTTGTAATTTATCCATTATTTTACAGCACTGTGATTCTTATGAAATCTTTATGGGTCTATATAAAGAAGTCTTGCTCTCTCTCTCTCTCAAAAGGTTTATTATGTCTGCGAGAGGTATAGGTTATCACAGTGACGAGTTAAACTTCACGGTTCAATGTCATTTTCGGAAAATTTAATAAAATATGTTTGTTTCCTAACGTCAATGAGTTTGCCTACCAGTGTAGTATGTATCATCACACTTCATCTAATATGTATATATCATTTTTGTTAGATTTTAGAACTCGCTAGTTCTTTTGATCACTAATTTTAAAAAATTGCCATTTGGAAAATCATCTGTTTCTTCAAATCAACTACGTACTATCGCCTCTATCCACTTTTTAGTTGAAACAATTCACGATTAACTTCTATTCCATTCCCAGATTATTGAAACTTTTTTGTATTAAATTTACATGCCATCTTTTGGTCTTCACGTATTATATTGTCGAACAATTCGCTAAATAAAAAGACGTCACCAAATGCTCTCACTATAATTATTGTTTTGTTACATGCGTGGAAAAGATTTTCCATTATTGGCTGCATATTGCAGTATTTAGCGACGACTTTTGATTTGGAAAAATTTGTTGACGGTATAATATACGTAAGTACTTGTTTCTTTAAATCATGAAAGTACATTTTTTTTTTCCATTTTTTAGAAAATTTATGTTTGTGAACGAAAATTTCTTTTAATCATCAAGTATTGTACCTTTCAAACACACTGCTTATGTTTGATGAAACAATAAAAGGTATTCCGTAAAAAATAATATGAATTTCAATAAGATAAATATCTTATAATAAATTCTCAAAAACTATATATATACATAAACTTTTTAAAAAAACCTAAATCTCTTGATGTACTTTAACAAAATCAAAATTATGCTGGCATTTACGTATTATCGCAACCTATTGGCGACATTAAGGTATCCGGAACCGTGATGTTGCAAAAGCGTATAAATGGATAATATTTATGATATTTAGTGTCACTTGGATTAGAAAATGTATATAAAATGGTTTTAAGAACATTACTACAATAAAAAATTATTTAAGTACAATATTTTGACAAAAAATGAACATAGAATGACCAAATTTACAAATGTTCTCAGTTTGTGAAAAATGCTTCTATTATAATAACATTTTGCCTGTATATAGCTCAGACCTCTCTATAGAAACTCAACTAGAATTTTTGAAATATGTAACTTAAAAGTGGGTTTATCCATATTTTACGACAACAGAGGGGAGCAATTTTAAGAAAAAAAACACGGATAATTATTTCAATTGGTGGTAACTCTGAAAATAATGGGAATTTTTCAAAAATCCTAGTTCAGACTCTCTGGAGAAGTCTTCACTTTATACAAAATATTATTATTTTAGAAGCATTTTTTCTAAAAGGAGAACATTTTGAAAAAAGATTATTCTAAGTTACTTTTTGGCTAAAATACTGCATTTAAATAAATTTTTTTTTGTCAAAATGTCCTTAAAACAATTTTATACGCGTATTCTAATCTAAGTGACACTAAATATCATGAAAATTATCCATTTATTCACTTTTTCAAAATCACGGTTCCGAACGTAGTCGGATACCTTAAATGAAATGAAGCACATGGATGCCAGTTCAGCGCGTATGACACATAGCAAATCAATTGGGATTGTCAACTTGGCGTGTTATTAAAAGAGTTGGCAATTGCTGCAATAACACGTACGTACCATTAAGCTTTATATTGAAGATCAAAAATTATTGCTTTTGATATTAAATAATTAATATCTCTTTCTAAATTCTAAATGAAAACACTAATTTGATATCAGTGCGCTACTAGTTTTGGGCGTGACTTTGAAAGCATGTCGAATAGTCTTTGGTTACTAGTCTAATGTTTCGTATTACACTAACGGCGAAATTTTACAGCTATTTGGTGGAAAAAGTCGTAGCGTACTGATATCTAATGCCATATTTTCTTGTGATATGTATTCTAGTTAGTTTTAATAAAAAAACATATAAGAGTTAAAAATTACACAATGCTATCAAAGTTACATCATATATCATATAACTAAAAAAATATACTGAATTTGAATGATTTTTAATTACAAAAGGAGAGAAATTAAATATTACTTTTCGAATACCTGATTTTGCAGAGACCGGCAATATACAGGAAATTTAAGGAATAATAATACAGAATTTTTTGAGGGATTTCATGTTTTTTAACAAAAAAAGGAAGTTAATTCCTATTTGACTAGATATGTGTTTGTATATGTTTAAATTACATCCAAACCCACGTGATTTTTTTAAGTAATACAAAACGCGATAGGCATGAAAATTAAATTTTGCCAACTTGAGTTTACTTGAATGTTCTTTGATTTATTTAAAAAGAAATAAGTCACATGACAAATTCGATCCTGTGTTTTACCTTTAAAGATTCAAACCTATCATCAGTTTCATAGTTATTATTGTACATCTTAACTCCAATTCTAATTTCAATAATTAGTTAATAGTGTACTGGAGTTAATATTCTCACAAGAAATTTTCAAACAAAAAAAATATTTATTAGCTTTTTTCTTCATTATAATTTAAATACGTTTAGATCAATTGATTTTTTAAAAAAAATTTCCATGTGTGTGTTGATATTATTAAGTAATATCTATCTTAAAAGAAAGTTTGTGCGAGAAATAAAAGTTGGCAACATTGAACTTTTAATTTTAATTGGCACTTTAATTTTGTTGGCAATTGTTGCCAACTTTTGTTTTATTTTAATGGGCAATTATACTTCGATATTTATTATTACTATTCAGACAAAAGAAAATTAATTATTAAAAAGGAAAATATTATCAGAGAAGCTGAACTTATGTGTTTGGTTCTCTAAAATCTCATGTATACATATTTTTACAGCAGTTATTACAGTTCAACCAAATATTTTTATTTGAAGAAAATAAAATACGAAACAAATTCCGTAGTAAGCAATCCATACAGAGGGTTACATACTTACAGAGGGTTGACTTAACGATGCTGTTTCCAACCAAAAATACGTATATTGTCTCAATTGAGAATATAGATATTCTCAATTTGTAATGCCAAATTTTAAAGAAGAGTGACGAAAATACATCATTTTACAAACTGAACAAACTGGTTCATTCATTTAATAATTTTAATTCATACACGAAATTATTTTCAGCACACGTGTGTAATTTAAATAATTTTACACAAATTTCCGACAAAATTCATTTATATTCCAAAAGGTGCTCAAATAAAATATTTTTAATAATTTAAGCAGGGTTAAAAGCAAAGATACAAGATGACATTTTAACAAAAGCAAGATGCATAAATTTATGCACCATGCACAAATTTTATTAAAATGATGAATAGAGAGATTTTATTTCTTTTTAATGAAATGGGAATTTCTCTATTTTTGACTGATAGCTTAGTATTAATATTCCAAATATTAAACCGTGTATATTAACCCTTTAACGGGCACACAGCTAAAATACAATTTTCTGTGATAAAGTACTTGATGAAAGTAATATTCCTACCCTCTATAAATATTATTTAGTCACAAAAAAAATATCTAGTGGAGGTTTTTTAACCTGGGTGGTGGCAAGACGTTATAATAACCGCGCACTGACATTTAACTTGCCTTTCAGGACAGAAATATAGAATCATATCACAACAAAAATTTTATGAAAAATTAACATTTCTGCTTATTATTTCAATAACAATTAATTACAAAGTATAAGTGTAATAAAATAATAATAGAATAATTGTCCAGCATAGAATACTTACTAAAATATACATTGAAATTTGTATATTATATCCACATTTTATACATTATTTAAGTTTAGTATAAAAAGTTAGAAAAAACGTAATATTTTTGAGGATTTAAATTTGTTATTTCACAAATTTGATAAGCTATTCACTGAGGAACTTTTCAAAGTAAGTAGGACCAATTGCTGGAAGGCACAGTGGTATGCACAGAAAAGCTATAATGAAAGATTTTCGAACCCAAGAATCTCGTACCACATATTGTATAAACAATGTTTTATTTATATTTCCCACCCCCAACATCCTCACGTGATTCTAAGTGCTCACTCTCGAAGAGGAAGAGTGAAAATTTCAAGGTTATTTTTCTGTTCTATGTGGGCAGCGGATAGAGCCTCTATCCACATATAAAAAAGCTTTCCAAAAACCTAAGTAAAGCCTTTTTCTTTTAGTTGCACATTTGCTTAATTCATTCAAATAAGAGACAAGTATAATTAAGACATGTCGAAATTTTTTTCAAAGATCAGAAATTTTATTTATAGTAATCAAAATACAATTTGTACAATTGCACCAAAAAAACTGTTTTTGACTACCCATCAGAGGACACGAAATGAAAAAAATGCATTGTCCTGCCATCTGTATTGATTTTTATGCGTTTTAGCTTCAATTAAAGCATGTGGATAGACTAAATATCCAACACACGCTTGGAGAAAAACTTTTTAATATGTGGCTAGACATATTAGCCACTGCCCGCTAAAGGGTTAAAGTAAATTTTGCTTACACGCTGTATAAATAACCTCTGATTGTGTACATAAATACATACACTTGCCACCGAAAGTCTGCGTACAGGCGATCATCTTTCATATTCATGTAAAGATCGCTAATTAAATGAAATCTTCCTGAATCAATACTATTTTTTATTGATTCCTCTAACGTCGTAAATTCAAATAGTATACGCAACAATCACCTGAATGTTACTTAAAATAATACAAATTTTTATAACTTGAGACCCGCATAAATCGTGTGCGTCAAAAGTCTGCGTACTCTGGAAAGAACCTTTACAATAATGGTGCGTACTCTGGAAAGAACCTTTACAATAATGGTGCGTACTCTGGAAAGAACCTTTACAATAATGGATTGTAACTAAAAGTTCTTTTTAAGCTATTCCGTTCTTTCTATAACTCTTTCAACATATTTGACAAGGATTTAACTAGCTTAGTTGCTTCATCTGTGGATGTTTTGTTCCATTCTTTCTACTCTGATAGATTTGAGCATTTCCTTCGATGTTATTACGTTATCCCTATAAATCACACAAATGCTGTATTGTGCTTAGCTATGAGAACTAGGTTGACTTTCGGAATTGGTTTGGGACATATCAGAACAGCCATGGCTTCACAATGACTTAACAATGCGAGCCATTTGCTTCGTACCTTTGTGCCGCGTAAAGTAAAAATCATTACGCACCGCAAATTTCTCGGCATATGCCCTGATATTTAACTTCAATAAGTTCAAGTGATCAATTTTGTACATTGTTGATTCAATAAATTCCAGATTACCAGCCGAAAGGCTTCCAATGCACTCCAAAATATTATGCCTCCTCCTCCATGTTTGATAATCTAAAAAGGATTCTCTTTTTCAACACTTTTAGCTATTTGTGAAGCTTATAGTTTTAAATTTATTTTTACAGAGCGTATTACAAAGCAAGATTCTCGAGGTGACACTGCAGACGGGCGACCGAATCTTGGCTTGGACGGTAAAATTTTAGTTGATTTGTAGTTTATGAACATTTTTTGAATCAATGAATGTCTCCAATTAACAATTTCAATAATTGCTTTAAAAATTTCACCCTTTTCTGAAAATCTATGATGAGTTTTCTTTCAATAATATATCGATCTTTATTCTGCTGCCTGTCATGGAACCACAAAAGCTTTCAAATCTCCAATCCTAAATAAATCGTAAGAGAAGCTTATTATTACTTAAAAACACGATTTAGTGCAATTATTTTACTATAAAAGGTCCTTAACAGCTCTATTCTGTAAGTGTGCGCAGACTTTTGGTGCGGGTGGTTGGATGTTATTTAGTGGTCATTCTTGTTTTTTCTTGTTAAGGAGGATTTTGTTGCTGTTGTATGAATAAGGAAGTTTTGAAGAATTGCTGACAAATATTTTGATTTTCTAAAGTGAGATTTTAATAGTAAATATAGCATAAACACGTAAGATGATTGCCTGTACGCAGACTTTAGGAGGCAAGTGTATATTGATTTTTTTCGTACTGTTTTTAATTTATCTACTTTTCTTAGATGATATCACAATTATTTTGTTTTCTATTTCTTAAATTCATTGTCTCTCTCTCTCTCAGTAAATTTCTTATCTTTTAACTATACGCATCTTACTTTTCTCATAAAGTATCTTTTTAAGTTTCCATGCAGTTCTCGTGTTTCCTAAGTAAGATTTATCATGGGCTTTTTTAAGAAATACTTTAGAAAAATGTATTTCAATCAGCACATTCCTGTTTCGAATTTGGTGGCTCTCGCTGATGAATTGCCTTAACACATTTTGCTCTTATATTTTTCTTCTGTAGTTTTTTAATTTTTAATGGCTTTTTCTGTTTTTCTTACTTGTGGAAATGTAGATAGTTTTATCACAGTTTTATTTCTGTGTTCTCTATTTTTAAAAAAATCACTTGTATACTTTCATTTAAATTTTCATACACTATTTTCTGTTCTTTTTTTCAGCCCAGTGAGGTAATCAAATATAGGGGAAGGCTGATGTCTTAAAACACAACACTAAGAGTATGTTTATGTATTCCTAAAACTGATTTTGTTAGCATATTGTTGTATATACTGTTAAAATATTTCTGTATTGAATGTTAGTATATGTTATAAGGGTTGCCCAAATGAAAAGGAGACAACTTGAATAAAAAGAAGGCTTTTATTGGTAATACTCTCTTAAGTGGTCTAAGGGCTTAGAAGTAACAGGGTGACATATCCGGACTGTACGGTGAGTGTTCTAACATTTCCCAAAAGAATTTTTTTAAAGTTGCCCTGGCTTCCCGAGAGACGTGTGGGCGGTGATTGCCATGGAGATCAGATATCATTTGCCTCTCTTCTCAAAAACTTTTACACCAACTGTCACCAGACGTTTGACGTAAACAGTGTTTGCCATAGACTGTCATTATTCCTCGATAGATGTTCGTATTAAACTCACCTCCTGCAAATCAGAAACCATATTACCACGCGCTGTTCTTATCTGGACGCATCCATGTTCAGCATGACTTAACACATTCGACGTATTTCCACTTCGACGATCAGGTGTCACCGTTGAATGCCAGGATGCAGGGATTCCCAAAGTAGTCTATTTGGAGTGCCAGGGGTCTAAGACGACTTGCAAGGGGTCCACGCAAGCGAAAAAATAATTTGGGGGTCTGCGATAGTGGCTCTCATTAAACCAGAGATCTTGACTTTAATTTTAAGGGAAAATGTAATCAAGTGGAAACTATAGATTTTACCCATTTAACAAATTTATTTTGTAAATTAATTGAGGTTAATTTGTTGTAATAAAGAGGCAGCATAAATTTTATTAAAACAAGGAATATTTCAGCGTTTCTTTCAGAATTAAACTAAAGCAGGACAATATTGGAGGACGTGAATTCTCTCAATTTGTCACAGACAATCAATGGTCAGCATTTAAATGCCTTTTATTCAAATTTTAAAACTGGATTTGACTATGGTTTGTATTATCATAGTCACATTGAAAAGAAAATTTCATATTACAATAGGAACTGATCAGAATATGTACTAACGAAGATCTAAAATACAGTTTAGAAACGAATACAAACAATTTTGGCTTTAAAAAGACTGAGAAGGGGGGTGGGAAACTGATCATTACTAATGGAGAAGATATAGAGCAAAACCTGAAAAGATAGATATCAAATGTTGAAAATTTGTTATTGACGCAACAGTTTCATCTTTCCCATTAAAAGCATTTGTTTGTTGTTCAGTTCCTTTAATTATTACTTAAATTTTAATGTAATTAATTAACATATGCTTCTTCAGTTTTAAACACTATTAAAGTAAATAGCTCTGTAGGAGAAATCAAAAAGACATTCAAGTTGATTAATCGGTAAAAACTCAATATTAGGTAAGTAGGGGTCTATCCCAAACCAAAAAACATGGCAAAGGGTCTATGAGGCAAAAATGTTTGGGAACCTCTGCCGTATACGATGTACACTTTCTGCTGTCCCCTGTGTCCCCGTTTGGTGGCCAATCAACGTTAACCAATACTGTCTTGTAGTTCTTTTATATATTGTTAGATTGTATGGTTAGATTTACAGCAATTTAGAATAAGATAAATGATTATATAAATGTTTATATAGTATACACACAGACACACCCATATATTCATAAATAGCTTAGAACTAAAAAACATTTATATTAATTAAAATTACGTATACTCAGCGAATTTATTTCATTTTATTACATTTAATATGCTTATTTAGTATATGAAAGGAAATATAATTGGTAATAATCTGAAAAAAATTATAAAAGTATTGACAAAAACTTTGAATAATGAAAGGATTTTATTACACTAAAAAGAATTGAATGGGAAGACACAAGGCAAAAATTTTTATTTCCAAAGAATTTGTACAGCATATAATCAGTGATCTTTTTTACAAAAACACATTTGCAAAAAGGACAAAGATTATTCTTTTTATACAAATACTAGAAGAAATCTTTCATATTTTACAAAATACGATTGAAATATAGTGATCAAATTTAATAATTGCTTCGAAAAATTGCATTTAAAACTTCACATAACCCCATATCATGACTATAACAATTTCACTACTTACTATCTAAAAAAAATGAATTCTAACTAAAACATAAACAAGAGCAGAAAATTCTTATTTTATTCTTTTATTTTGAATAACTAAACTCTTGGCATGTATAAAAACATAAAATTCCATACATTTACATTCTTTTTTTTTTTTCAAAATTAATCACTGCTATTAATATCAGGACTTTAAACCAAAACTGAACCGAAAACCAAAATCGAAAAAAAATCGTTATTTTGGTCGGAAAGAAAACTGGAACTGAAATGAAAAAATATCGGTTTATTTCGGTTCGATGTATTTTCATTTTTTTTACTGTAACCAACTTATCAATATTTTCTAATTTAACGTCAATCATATAATTATCATCATTACATGTACATTGCTACTCGATTTCCAATGTTAAAGTTCACTAGTACTTTTCGCTTTCCGTTTCGCATGAAACTATGGGGAAGATTATTTCAGTTGAATAAACTAGATGATTTTTTCAATTCCTACTATTAGCTCACACTCTATTTTTCTTGGTGAAATTTTCAATCGTTAATAAAATGCATTTTAAAGCGCTCAATTGAGCTGAAATTTTATATACATGATTATTTTGGATGACAATACAGTAATTTAATCATAATTAATGAAAATTAATTGATTAAAACTAATTATTTAAAGAATTACAAATACAGCCACGTTGGCATCATTTTTGGCGACTTAGCGACCCTTTTGGCGACTTGTATCAAAACTTGAAGAGGTTTTTTTCTCTCATGTTTTAAAGCATTCATTTGAACTGAAATTTTATATACGCAATTGTTTTGGATGGCAATACGATACTTTAATGAGCAATACGATACTTTAATGATAATTAATAGAAGTTAATTACCTCTTAATGTTGTGATTCTGTCATATGTATACACATATTTACATTAATTGTAACTATTTAATAAAAAGTAGCTAAAATAAAATTTTTCTTTGTTGATCTAAGTAGGAATTGACTTAAAAAAATTTTTTTTTGTATTACTTGTTAAGAAAAATTACAGACTGAGTTATATTTTTTGCATCTCAGCATGCGATCATCAATGGATGTTTGTATAGATTGTTTAGATGACAAACCAGAATCATAAAACTAGTTGTCAATGCTCGCCGTACTCTGCTCACCTTTCGAATTGTACATGCTGGTTAATTGCATCAATTCACATAGTGTACCAATTAAAAGAATAAAATCTTTTAAATTTTCATAGAATTACATTTTTAGTTTATGATAGAATTATATTTTTAGTACAAATAAGAACATGCATAAAATACAATTATTCATTCGGAACTGAACCGAAAACCGTGATTTTTGGTGGAATAAAAACCGGATCTAAACCGATATATTTTTTTTTTCGTTGAATCGAAATGAAAAAAATATTACGGTTCAAAGCCCTTATTAATATAAAAAACAATACTAAATAAAAAATATATACAAATATTTTGGTAACAAATTAGAGAATATATTTAAGAGCACTGCTATCAACGTTAAATTAGCAATAGTTGCTCGCTTGGATCGCTTTCTTGTACCATCATGTTTTGTCGCAATAGCCACATATCGTAATGATATAAATCAGGATTTTCTTAATCTTTTATAGATGAAGCTTTGAATAATGATGAATGAACCTTTTAATATAATTTCACACTCATTTTCGAGTATATAACTTTTGCTGAATTATTATTGTATTTATTTTTCGAGAATATCTTTGATAAGAATTTAGTTTATTCATTTTTAAATATTTGGTTTCTCATCTCAGATTAAGGACCTCAGACTAAGGACCGATCACCCCGAGAAGAGCCTTGACTCCACCCATATTATGTAACATTCAATTTTTCTTCAACCTCATTTCGGAAAAGCAAGGAATAACGTTATGGTCACGCATTTTCTCCCTTACTAGAGAGTGTCCACTCCTTCAACAAATCTCCAACGGGTCAAATAACACGATTTCAGATTCCGCAGTTGGCAACACTTATAAAAAGTGACAACTAATACTCTAAATAATAAATGAAATCGTTTGACGAAGCGGTGAAACCAGGCCTTCACTCGTTAAAAGTCCGACATTTTCTTACCGTCTTTTTAAACGGTGTTTCTTACTGTGTTCACGTGAAATTATAACGCAGAGAATGCATTAAAATGATTGGAAAGTTTAGAAAAACCTCCTCCACTTGGGCCTGGGCAGCTCCAAACCTGCCAATGACTCTGCATCTCACGGAACCATCTAATCTAAAGGAATCATCTTATGAGAAGTCATTCTCACTGCAAACAGACTAAGTCTTTGTTTTAATGCAATATTCACAAAACTGGAAGCAAAATTGCCATATGCTTCAATCCAGTGTTTCTGTAAACAACATCTTTTCCTAAATTGAAGGTTGATATTGTACTACCAGTCCTTCGACATAAATAAAATTCAAATTTTATCAATTTTGCATTTTAAGATCATGACGAAAAACGTATTTGTGACCTTAATTTTGGACATAAGTATCTTCCCATTTGGAACAGAGATAATTTCTCCGTATTTGTATACTTCAAAAAGTGTTGTATTGTATAAAAATCACACACACACAACCATGCTTCGCAGACTATAACAAATAAATCATTTTCGGGAGCGAATTTTATTTGGTCTTCCCGATTATAGAGGGGGGGTAATTAAACAGCAATGAAAATTCGGTACTTATGTAATATACCGTCAACCAATCAAAAGACATCGCCAAACGCCGCGATATACAGCTAATAAGGGAAACCTTACCCGAACACGTACAAAGCCAGTAACGATGAGAGCATTCGGTGATATTTTTTGAATGGGCGATGTCTTTTTGATAAGAGAAATTGGTCGACGGTATAATACGCAAGTACCGAAAACTCTATTAGCGTTCAAAACTTAAATAACCCAGTGTTTTATTTTCTTTACTAGAAGATACAAGTATATATTCCTCCGTCTTTCAAAACTATCGATCTACAACAAACATTTCCAATCATTTTGATACATACGATATACACTAAGTGGTCAAATTATTATGATCACCTTTTGCCGTTAATATAATGCATGAATTCTTCTTGGAATAGATTGTATGACATATTGATAGGTATGAAGAATCTGGGACATTTCCCATGAATTGCACTTCCCGAAGTCTTCAGATTGGATTCAGCTGTCTGACACCCCCGTTCGGTCTCATTTCACAGATTCTCAGTTGGATTGAGATCTGGTGATTGAGCAGGCCAACTAAGAATGGCAAAGAAATGGCCTTCGAACCATCTGCGGACAATGCCAGCTGTTTGACAGGGGGCATTGTCCAGCTGAATGTATCCACCCCCAGAAGGGATACTATAGCAGGATGTGCTTAATCTGCGATACCATTTGAATATCCTTGTGCATGAATAAAAAAAAAAACCTATACAATACCAAGAAAACATCCCCCAAACCATAATATTGCCTGAACCAAGCTGAAGAGTTGTGGCAATGCAGGTTGGGTTCATGCTTTCGTTCTGTTTCATACGTATTCGCACACTGCGTAATTGCAAATGTGGATTTATCTGGCCACATGACCCGTTACCATACATCTACAGTCCAATCCTTGTGCTCCTTTGCGCTCTTGCTCAAGGCCGACAGCACATGCTTTTCGAACAGGTCGTCTGTTATCCTAGTCTCTCTATAGAGTGTGATGTGCGGTGAACAGTTCATTCATATCCTAGTCTCTCTATAGAGTGTGATGTGCGGTGAACAGTTCATTCATATCCTAGTCTCTCTATAGAGTGTGATGTGCGGTGAACAGTTCATTCAGAGACATTCACAGTTGCTCTTTGATTGAGATTCACCACAGTTTGACATATGGTTGCTCTTCGATTAGACCAGACAACTTTGAAAATTCTTTTTGAGAGACAACCACAAGTCTGACTGTGAGACCTGGTTTTTCAGCCTATTAATCCACTCTTCGTAAACATTAGTAACTGCTGATTACGAACACTTCACAAGCGCAGCCGTTTTGCTAATATTAGTTCCGATGTTTCGAGCGCCTACCAACATCGCGTGTCCAAACTCGGCTAAATCATGTTTTCCCCCCATTTTTTCTGCAAGTGACACAGTGCAATTAAGGCTTCATTATTCCTGAATCCCCAAATAATACTTATTTCACTCTTTAGCGGCAACTGCGTTAAGTTATGGCCGATCTCCGTATGAGTGTCAAGTGGTCATATTATTTTAACCACTCAGTGTATATACTCTTTACGTTTTTTATTTTTGTTATTTTTAACAACAATCATCACAAGAATAATATTTAATCATTAACAGAACTATAAGCTTTTGAAACAATTTAAACTCATTGAAATAGAAAGCAAACGTATGTGTAGTAACATCCTTCTAAATTAAAACTTAGAACTTTTGTAATGAAGAGAACGCGATGTTCAGGTAGAATCTAGTGATAAAGTTAAAACTTCTGTTTAAATTAGCTTTAACAATTTTAAATAATTAAATGCCTAACATAATGAAAGGGAAAATCAAATAAAAAATAAAAATAACTTATACAAGATAAATAAGTATATATATATATATATATAACTATATGTGAATATAACTATATAACGTAACTATGATACCTGTGTCATGGCTCATGCCTGATTTTATCAGGAATGAATTTTCAAAAATAATTCTGTGTACGGCTTTACAAAGACACATTTAGCCATCAAGAAGATGTATTCATAACCATAAAGAATAATTTTTTTTACAATAAAATTCTGAATAAAGGGTAGACTGATCAATTTATTAGTAGCTAATAGCAGAAAATAAAAACCAACTAATCTCATCTGGCTCACAATGAAGATCATTACATCAGGAAAGATATGCATGCCCAACTGTGGATCCACAAACCTGCTGGCAAAACTTTTTTGACAGTCGGACTAAAAATAAATCCCCTTCTAACGCCAATTATTAGGAAGTGATAAAATTTCAAGTCTAAATTAGGGCTTAAGGTATTCAGAAATTTCACCAGAAAAAGGTTTTCAGTTCTATTATTGATAAGAAAACTTTGTGCATTCTCTGGGGATATTTTGGCAGTGCAATAATTGTTATTTGTTCGCTATGCTTTTCTTTTGTCTCGTGTATATTTTAAGTCAAATAATTTAATTCATTATAACCTAAAAAATCTGAAAGTGTGTGTGTACGAAAATTTAATCATAATGGTTTTCTAATTGTACATTAGGTGTTATGATTTTCTGCAAAGTTATTCATAGTAGAACCTCTAAAAATAGATCATCCGAAAAATTGGCCAATGAACAGATATAGGCCTTTTGAGCTGAGACCACACTAGCACCTCACTTTCTCTAATAGCTTTAAAAAATAGCACGAAATTATACAACTAAAATACAGAAAAATCTCTCTCCTAATACTTTCAAACTTACTTTATTCGATTTACTTAACAACTCAACCAACAGGAATAAATTTAAATTGAGTGTCACAATCCAAGTGGTCAATATACAACTCACAGATTCTCAAAACTCAATTCATACAAATAGTGTAAAGAATCAGATTGCAGCGACGAGATAAATGGTCAAAATAGGATGCTGCTGCAGGAAAGAACTGGTTTTAATTTTAAAGGAAAAAAAGATTGAGATAAATGGAAAGATGTGAAATTCTATGAATTGTACATTTGTAAATGGTGTGTTGAAAAAAATTAGGTTAACAGAAGTCATAATTTTAATTAGAACGACATAGGATTGTAACAATATATAACCCATACAAATGGTCAAGAAAAAATCTCACATAATTTCAAAGGCATGGTCAACAAATACTTCACAGAGGTAATTGACTGTAATTTGGAAGAGTCAATAAATAACTCAAAAACGTGATCAATATAAAGAAACTGCAATCCCATCTAATATACTATGGTTCCCATAGGAAAGTAAAAAAAAAAATCAATATAGAAAGGCGATCAAATCTCTGAAGATTCTAACATAAACTAAAAAATTATATTAGTAGTGAAAATAATATTAATCCAATCCATTATAGAATATGTGAAATTTCATTTGAAAAATAAAAAGTTCCTTAAATCCTGTTTTTTTTTTAAATGATAAAAACAATTAAAATAGAAACTTTTTTTCTTATTGTGCTGTACAAAATAAATAATTTTTCAAATGAAAATTAGATAAACTTTTGCTAAATTTTAAATAGTAAAATATCAAATTTATCCAAAGGATTTTGTATCTTTCAAGGTCTCATTCTTTAATTTAGGAATCTTTGATACTAAGTTGAAGGCTCTTTTTCAGTTCCCTTAAATTTGTTTTCCCAATCTCGCCTAAAAATAATCAAACATCTTCCTTCTTTTCTGAAAAATTTAACTCAGCATTTCACTTCTCATTAACTGATGCTGCATAGTTCTTATCCTCTTTTAAAAAGAATGTATTTTCAAAAGAAAAAAAAGTTTTCAAAAATAAATTTATCTTTATCTCAAGAGTATGCCCATTCTCTTTAATTAAAGAAGTTTTTAGACAGAAAGCTTATTACTCAAAAATTTTACAGTAGATTCATTGAAGAATTGTTGCGAGATAACACTGGAGATGCCATATATTTAATTTATATAATGAAAATAGAACATTTTTATGACCTAAATTCGTATATTTGTGTCATCCTTCACATCTGCTTTCACCAGCATTGTGCACTTAATTCCAAAACAAGTTGTTTAAAAAAAAATGAAACTATAATTCCCTGTGTAGGAGAAAGTAAAACTCACATAAAATAAGCATCTTTTTTTAAACCTATCAATTTATATGTATTATCTTAATTTACATGTAATCAACTTCTAAATTAAAGTTATGGTGGTCACGTAATAAAGATAATCGCACATTTTTTGTTGACTTAAAAGTTCACAGTAAAACTAATACTTGTAAAACCAAATTTACTTCAAATTTGATAATTAGGCAAAAATATCCAAGAGAGAGAGAGAGAACTAAGATCCTTTAAAATTTTAAAAAGCAAAACAGGGCATTACATGAATCTAATTGAAAGGTCATGATTTTTTTTAAAAGAAATTATAGCGGTTTCAAGATACTACACCAAACTCAAAGGTAGTTAACCATTATAAATGGAAAAATGTAGCTATTTAATTTTATACTAAAATAATTTCAATGTAAACAATTAAACTGTTTTATTTTTTCCCAATTTAATAATAATAAAAAAATTTGTAAAAATTATTTTATGTTGTGGGAGAATTTTGATATGAATTGTTAACCAAATATTCAATACACTAAAAATCCTTAGAAATTGAGCAAATTGTTCAAAATCCTTTGAAATAAAATTAAATCAATTCATATACTTTTGCAAAAATAACATAGCTTTGATCACATTTGATATCACTATTATTTAAAGCAGACTTAGCTATCTTTTCACAAATAATTGCATAAGAAAAAAATTCCAAATAGTTTAAAACCACAGTAAATAAGTTTTTAAAGCCTTGCGTCTAAAACTAATCTCAAATTTTAAAAAATCAGAATGTGTGTGAATATTATTCTTAATATTTAGTTCAGAAAAATCAATTTTTTGTTGATATTTCATCCTAGTGTGGCAATAATAAAAGTAATTTTTTTATTTACCTGTTTATATTTTCTTCTTTATAAAGAAATTCTTGTGATATTTGTTTTGTTTATTATTAAAAAAACGTTTTATTTAATGGATTACAATCAAACAAAATGAAACAGAAATCAGATAACTAACACTCACTCTTAATCCACTGCAAATATAATTTTTAAAAAATTATGTGACAATTAATTGTTGAAATAAATACTTAGAGAAACTACTTACAAATTTCAGTGTTATGGAGTGTTATAACTAACACTCACTCTTAATCCACTGCAAATATAATTTTTAAAAAATTATGTGACAATTAATTGTTGAAATAAATACTTAGAGAAACTACTTACAAATTTCAGTGTTATGGAGTAACAAAATTCGTAATTCAGAAGTGATTAGTTCATTATTGAACAAATTTCATTTACATAATAAACACACACATTTAATGTTTTAATTATTATTCAAGTAAAACATTAAATTGTTAGAAAATGAAAAATATTCCCAAGAGAATTTCACATTATATAATCATTTGGAAAATTTTAAATCAAATAATTTGACACGAATGTATCAAAAAAATATGCCACTAGAAAATTCTCTCTTCAAAGCACACAATACTACTTTTTTTCTATGCAAAGAATATAGTACCTTACCAATAGCAAACAATAAATTGAATGTATAAAATCTGAGCAATGAATTCAGTATTTAAAGACTGTTAACAATATGGCAGTTTTGGGAGAAATTGAGTTCAGAATATTAGTTTGGAAATGGTAATAGATTAATCAGAGGTAATAAGGGTCATGACAATATCTTTTCACACTCAATTCTCCATTTTTTTTTTATTTCAATTTGAATGAAAAAGAAAAGTTTGAAGATAATTAGTGAGAATTTTCCCAAATTTGAGCCTTATTGATGAAATAATTTATATGATGAACAGTGCTGAATTTGCTACTGTAACCATTCTTCGAACTGGTTTTATATCATTGATTTCACTAAGATATACAGAGGTAAATTGACCTTTACAAATGAGGATCAAATTTTGCAGAGAATAACAACTAATTATTAAAAGTGTTCATAGGAAACAAATACAGAGGTTGCATTTTCACTGGAATGGAATTGTAAAATTCATGTGAAATGTGTATATTAGTACATTATGTTTATATTCATGGTTATGTAATTCTCTTGTTATCTTCTTTTTCACTTCTTAAACCAACTCCAATGTTTATCTTGCATCCTGCCATAAAATGTCAAGAATGTATATATAAGTATTAAAAACTAATTTAAAGAGTAAATTAAAAATATAAGTACAGTCATCCCTCTTTAAGCAGATTAAGAGAAGAAAATCACATTACACTTCTTCCGAGTTCACATAAAGTTCCTTAAATATAGGATACACCAATGCCACTTCATTGAATATATCTTTAAACTGAATACTTTGATTCTGAGTTTCTAACCTTTTAATATACTAATATAAATAAAACTTTTATTAAATATCAGATTCCAGTCCATAATTTTATCTTTTTCTTTCTGCCCCTGCATTTAACAGACAAAATTACATATTTCTTATCTAGCTAACATCACAATAAACTTCATGACAACTACATAAATTTTGACATTACATTATAATTTTGAGTACATAATGAAGTTGATGCCTCTGTCTAATATAAAAAGCAGTTTTAATGATTCTATATGAATATTCAATAAATTGAGACTATAAAACAGCACTCGGCATAGACGTCACATTGAACAAGATGTTAGTAATCCGAGACATTAAACTAAAGTTCTCCTTGCTCAGTGGCTTGACAGCCCAGGGTGGGCCTTGGCCTTCTCAAGAAGCCTTTTCCAGGCCAGCATTCTTCTTGCTAGTGTTCTCCAATTCTTAGTTCTCAAAACAATGAAATATTTTTCTAGGCCATCAATCCATCTAAGACTTTGTCTGCCCTTTCTTCGTGTGCCAATATTAGACTAAAGTAGCTTCCATAAAATGTTTAGAAAGTAATTTGTGATTGATTATTTTGAAATGTTTTTTAAAAAAAACCTAAATGATGAAAAAAATTTCATTCCATTTTTGGAATAAATTAATAGGATTCGTTCAATCCTAAAGATATCCTTTTAGAGAGGTTTGACTGTACTAAATCAACTAAATATTTTTTCTATCAATACTAATGCCACAAAGCTAGATAAGAATTCAATATTGTATTTTAAGAATTTTGATTAAATAAAGCTCTATTGAAAAACAAATTGCCTGTTAACAAATACAAAATGCTAAGATATAAAATATTTAAATCAAATTTTATGAAACTATAAAAAATATATAAGTGAATTTATTTAAGAGTAACACACATTAAATACTGATAGTGTTAATTTCACAATAAGAAAACAAGACATAGAATCTACAAAACATGAAAACTTTTTTTTTATTTAAATGAAGTCCATAAAAAGACAATTGCATACTGATTTTCAATGACAATAACGCACATTATTTAAAAAGAGATTAACTTCATTCGAATTTACAAACTTCTATTCAAACATTGGAAAAAGCTACAAGACTACATTATGTCAATAGAGTTAATTGCAGTTTTAACGAAGCAATGTACCTCAGGCACTAAAATTGATATGAAAGAATTTAGTTGCAACAAATTGCAAGATAATCAGTCTTACTTTCACTTGAAGCCCAAAAAAGGGTCATAAACAAAACAGAATACAAAGGGTTGAGTCTCTACACAAAAAATGAATTACATAAACTGTATACATCTATAATGACTTGAAACTTTTATATTGCCTTATATGTTGAACATATTCAGAAGCAATAATAAAAACCTACGACTTTTCTTAAGAGAAGAATAAATTTTATAAAAACAACTCAATGTAACAACAGTAGGCTTTGTTTGAAAGCTTGACTTATTTCTAAGGCACCTAGTGCACAGTTAAATTGTTGAATGCTTGTATTTTATAAAAGTACATTTCTATTAAAAAAGCCTTTTATGGAAGCACTAAAGAAATTTTTGCATAGTCAAATGTTTTTAGAAAAGGCATTTGAAGGAAAATAAAATTTATTTATTTCTAAATATATTGACTCATTTTTACTGTTTTCAGAACTTTTTAAACAATTATTAGCGTTTATAATAAAAATCTTAGGAGAAAGAAAAAATAGTGGCTATCAATTTATGGACAAAAACATTTAAAAATATAGATTAATTCAATAAAAAAATACACTTTGCAAATTTAAAGGTTTTGAATAAAGGAATAAATTTAAATAATAATACATAGCATGGAAAAAAATTCATCTTTACACAAATTTACTTTTTTGCAGAAAATTTGAGTTCATTACTATCTGCTTAAGAAAAACATCTAATATGAAACAATCAATTAAAAATATTTTCCCTTCAAAAATACTGAAGTGAAATTCGTTGCTTTGCATTGCATATACGCATGGCTTTATATTATTCCATGAGTAAATGACTCCATTGCAATTTTACAGCACTTGGTACATGGCAGAAAATGCTTATATTACCATGCTAAAAGAGCATGTTAACATTATTCCATTAGCTATATTTTAATACAATTCACAAATGAAAAAATTTGAAGTATTCTACAAGTCATACTCTACGATAAATTAAACACTACACTGCATGAATGAGAAATGAACTCTTCAAAACGAAACATATAATGAAGGATATAAACATATTTCTAAAGCTACTCTTTAAAAAAAGTCAGTGTACATCAAATGCTGTTATGTTTGAATCAAAAATTGTTTAAACAGGGAAACTAACTTTAGACAACATATTAGAAATTTCATGAGCATCTGTATCAGTTGCCAGCATACATTTTTCACAATACATTTAAATGATTAATTACAAGGGGAAAACAGCTTTCAAATCAATAAATCAAAATAATAATATATACTTCAATCCAAGTCTTCAAATAAAATGCTATTTATAAATGAGACTTTTTTCCCCTCTCTCGCTATATACAAATGGATCTGATACACAACTGGGGAATGCTTTTATAACTAAGACAAAAAAATATACAAGCATTTCAA
Organism: Trichonephila clavipes; assembly: GCA_019973935.1. Taxonomy (NCBI): domain Eukaryota; kingdom Metazoa; phylum Arthropoda; class Arachnida; order Araneae; family Nephilidae; genus Trichonephila; species Trichonephila clavipes. The sequence continues at coordinate 782,019 of BMAU01017866.1, read as the reverse complement.
TGGCAAAACATGATGTGAGCAAGTTTTCCTGGGATGTTGAGAAACTCCAACATAAACACACACATACACACACTTGTTGTCATGACAACTGGACAGCACAAAAGCAAAGAATGGTAAATGGAGGCACAATACACTCCAATTTTTGTTTTAATCCATTTAGAAAAGACCTTTCTTTTTCTCCTTTTTCTTTTCTTTGCCGTCCAATTGCCTAGAAAAAAAAGTAAAGGCCATTTTTAGGGTGCGAACAAAAAGCAACTATGTTTCACTCAAGTGCAGCATGCAAACATCTTCCATTGGAGGAAGAAAACAAAGTTTCAGCATAAAATTAATTCTATGCAAATGCAGGAGTTTAAAAAAGCAAATAGCAGCTCATTATAATCTATATTAATTTCCATTACTTGAAAGTGAAGTTTTAATAGTTTTATTTATTTTTTAAAAATGATTTTAAAATGTATTCCAACTAAACAATTTTAATCTTAAACCCAGAATCTCAATATTCTCTATAAAAATACTTTTTCAGAAACAAAATTTACCACAGCAATCGAATAATGCAAATTTATGTATATAATGACACAATTGGTTATTAAAACATTTCAGTACAGTATAGAAGACAGATTAAGCAAAACTGATAAACATCATAAAAACTAATTAATGCAATGAATCGTTTTTAACGAAGAACAGATTTGAGCTTTGTACATTGGAATTGTTCCATCTAGTGCTATACAACATATTCTAAAATTGTATCACTGTCAGCAATAACAATGGAATATATATTTTAAAAAATTGAAAATCTAAGCATAATTAAGCATATTTTAAAAGAATTTACACATTGAAGAATAAAACTTATCTTTGAGATTATTCTTAACAAGTCTAAATTTAATCTCAACATACCGGAATCTACTTCCCAAAATATTCGGAATTATTAAACTAGTAGCGCTTGTCAAAGTAATATTTCTTAAATTTTATTTTATTTTAAAGCAATCATTAGAAAATCTGGTTAGTAGCTTGATTAGTTTAGATTAGAAAAGGCTAAAAGCCCACTTTATAAATCACAATTAAATATTATTCTGAAAACAGCACAAATAAAGCATTATTAGTCGCATGCATTATTCATTTCAATTATTAAAAATGTTACACTAATGTTAAAAATATTTTACATTATGTTAAAACCCAAGGATTTAAAGGTTACACGATAAAGGAATACAGAACTAATCGAATATTCACTTAATACACACAGTAAAGTTTGAGCTAAAAGAAATATAAATAGATGCTGTTTATTTAATAATATGAATCTTAACGTTTCTTTTTTATGTATTAATGACCAGTGTAATAACAAGGAAATTATCTAAAATATTATAAAGCTGCAAGAATAATGTAAAATTCAAAATACAATATTGCTCAATTATACTGTCAAATTTTAAAGAAAAGTAGGGAAAATGCACAATTTAAAAACTCAATAAATTAGATAATAATCCTGATTATTTATTTGACACAAAAAAATTTTTTTACACATCTATAGTAATTTAATAATTTTAAACAAATTTCTGACAAATTCATTTCTAATCTAAAAAGTGCTCAGATAAAATATTGTTAATAATTTAAGCAGGGTTAAAAGCAAAGATACAAAATGGCATTTTAACAAATGCAAGATGCATAAATGTTAAATGAAAATAATTATATGATAGAACACAAATTCAAAAATTTTCACATACAAGCCACTTTTACTCACTTTAAATCAATATAGCTTACACATAAATTAAAATTTCATACCATGGAAAACTTACTGCTCTTTCATACAAATGCTTAGAGTTTCAGAATTAAAAATAGCAAGTCTTATAAAAATTTATACTACACAATCTCTCTAAGCTTAATAAACTTAAGATAACAGCTCTTTGGTAAACTCCATATAAACAAAAGAAACCCAATGCAAAATTTATCCCTAAAAGGCATCTTTTTTTCCTCTGAAAACAAACAGACTTTTAAATTATTAACAAGATATAAAACATACACTCTCTGTAGATATTGGAATATAATTTTATTTTTCAAATTTATCAGGAAATCAAGGTCTTAATCCAAAATAGGCTCTTAATAATTTTCATATCAATACAACAAATAAGATTTTCTTATTAAATACATTATTTCATAAAATGCAGTCTTATAAATTTTTAAAAAATAAAACAATTTTAAAGGAAACGCAAAATATATATATATTACAAGCATGTGTATAAATAACTATCCAAAAAAAATTGGGCTGGAGATGGAGAAAAAAATCTAACCTCATAATAAATAAAATTTAATTTGAAAAGCCAAAGATAAAATTCAGGTCTTTTCAAAATATAATTTTAACTAAATGATCAGCAAACATTTTGCAGCTCATATTATAATATATTAAAACATGCTTATATTATTGTATTTTTTTAAGTAAGGTATAGAAAACTATAGAACTTGTTTATTACATGTTTAAGTTACATTAACTTTTACAGAAAATTTATTCTCGCAATTTGTTAAAATTTATTTTATTTAAATAATATTAAAAATTATCAACACAAAAAATATTATATTTTTGAAATTTATATAATTCATAATGAATGAGCCATGTGTTAAATGAGTTGATGTTCAGAGTACAACTGAATCAAAATATGAAAAGTATAACATTAGCTCAATTATATTGTTATTTTTTAAAGTTTTTTAAAAAATTTTTTACTAAACATACTTTAATATTCAATACATTCAGTACACATATGATACATTTGTTACTTAGACTTCTATTTTATTACTTATCCCTGAAAACAAAAGTGCTACTGAAAATAAAAGAAAAATACTACTGGAAAAGAAAAATACTACTGGAGTTATATCAGAATTAGAAATTAAATAAAATGTTACCAACTATTACACAACTCTCAGAGAAATTAAAAGAAACAATGCTAAAAATCAATATCAGAAAAGTGTGCACAAGAAAATTTGAGAAAAATTATTGTAAACATTTATGTATCATTTCCTTTAAAGAAATTGAGAGTTTATTTCTTAAAAAGTACAATTATAAAGTAATACAGTAAAGAAAAACTGTTTTAAACAATTTATGCTTTAAAACCAACCATTAGGTCTTCCTTAATACTAAAAAAGTAGTTCTAAATAATATTCAAATATTTTTATTATAAAAATAAAAAAAGATTTACTTTTTTAAAAAAATTTACTAAATTGAAGTTAGAAACTGTAAAACATTTTTATGCAGGGGGAAAAAACTTCTTTTTAATTTATATAATAAAGTAGATATAAAAGTGCTGAGAAGATTTTAAAACTACTTATTAATGTTTACTAGTTCCTTAATGTAGCATATATTAGTTAAAGGGAATTTTGAGTATGATTTTTTTAATGTCAATAAATCCCACATAAATGCAAAAATGCTTTTAAAAAAAATTACCCACATAATTTTTTTACTGAACAGATAAATGAAATACCAAAAGTTGATAGAGTTATACGTACTTCTCTCTGCACACAAAACCTTTTTACACGTAACTTTCAAGGGTTAATTTGGAATTATAAGCTGTATTTTATTTGTTTACTTATTTTGCTATCCATATAACGTAGCTTTTAGAATTACACTAAGAAACTATATCAAAGTTTGAATGAAATAAGTTTAAAATTCTTGTGCATTTGTAAAAACAAATAAACACCTATTCTATTAAGAATTTGCCATTTTTATTTTGAAGTCAAGTAAATTCAATTTACGGATTGAAGCATTCTACTCAACAGATGAATAAAAATTACAGTATGAAGATGTTTGCATGCACAATATATCATCAACATTTATGACAATTCATTCTATGTAAACACTTTCAAAGAACAGAACCAAAACAAAAGTATTCTAAAATAAAATTTGTTACAGAAAAATATGACATAATATAAAACTTCATATGAATAAAAGGAGGAAAGAAAACTACTAAAATGCACTAAAATACCAATTTTGTGCTGATATAATGAGTTAAAACTTTATATACCATTAACAAATTTTATAACTGGACAAATCTTTCAAGAAAACTTTGTAAACTACATCCAATCAATCAATCATTTCTATGATATATTGAAAAAAAAATTTCTATTTATCTGCATATTAGTATAGTATTTTAATTCAATATGCATATAAATAAGTACACAGGACATATGTCAAAAATTACTGAAGAATATGTTTATTGATATAAATAAAGAAAAAATATATTCAAGGCAATATACATATTTTGGTAATTCATTTATCAAACAAAACTGGAATAATATACAAGTACAAAAACAAAACAGAAAATTTACAAATAATAAAACTCTTTGTGCGTCCTTTACTTACACAAAAATAACATAAGACAAAAAGAATAATACAAAAACTATCTGCAAATGAAATTTTGAAGAATTATAACAGACTGAGTTGTGCATTCCTAATAATTTAGTATGATCCAATTATCAATATTATTCAATAATTTTCAGAGAAAAAAAACCCTGCCTGAAGACAGAAAGGTTAAGAATATAAGTTCATTAAAAAAGCTAATTAAATACTTTCAAATTAACAGATCAAAAATTTTTAAAAATTACTCAATTCTTATTACATAAAAAGGCTACACAATTTTTATTTTTAATACATAAAATATTTACCTCTGCTAAAAGCTCTTATTTTATTTCATATATAAAATTTTACAAAGCCATGAAAAATAAAAAAAAATATCTTCTTTTACGTAAAACCAATACAAAGTTAAAAATATGTTTCGAATCTCACATTATTACAATTTAAATCAAGCCAGCAAAAATTTATCTACAGTTTTTATATACCTATAGTTTTGCTATAAGCATTTTTACTTTTAAAAGATGAAAAAATTAAATTTAAATATATAGATTAATTTTCAAAACATATGAAAAATAATCCCACAATATTTTCAAAAATGTATTAGAACATCAATTACAGAACAAAGTTAAAAACTCAAACAAATGTTTATTTAAAAACAGCTGACTGACCATTTTATTTATGTATTTTAATAAATACCATGGTTTTATTAACACACATTAAAGATATATTATGTATAAACATTTTCTTAAGCAAGAATTAAAATTTATTTTTGAAAATTTTAAAACTTAATTTTTAATTGGTTGATACAAAAATTCTTAAAACAATTTCAGTTACATATTTAGATTTAATCATACACTTACTCTGATACAATTTTTTCACGGACTAGAGTTCTGGATTGTAACTTTATATATTACTACTCATACTTTAATTTAAATTGAAAAACAAGTTTATCAAAATACATAAGTGTGTATGTACTACACACAAATTAAAACAGAAAACACACAACTCAGAATACATAACATAACATGAAAAAGCATTTTACTTAAAAAGAAAGGCAGTCAAATTTTTGCTTTTCAGTCGTGGAGTATTTCTTGCAGATCCGGATACTGTCCTGTAGATGGCAAAATAAATGAAAACAAAATAGGCAAAAATATAAAATAAGGCAAACATAAATTCTAAAAATCATTTGCTAAGCCAAGCATGAAAGACGACACGATTTCAATCTTGTTATAATAGAATATTAAATATATTTTGATAAATTTCCTTAAGTTTTATTTTTAAAAAGAAAACTTTGAAAGATAAGCTGATAAGGACTGCTTTTTGTACTAAATATAATGCAAATGACAATATATTTGACAGGATAATTTTAGTTATCTAACTCATTCAAAATTGATACAATAAAGAATATTTAAAAAAAAAACAAAGAATATAGGATATTTAATGCAAGGAAAACAGCAATATAAACGAAAAGTGTTACATGCTGGGGGGAAAAAAGTGGTAGAGTAATAATCTTAATAGAAAATGCACTTGAGATAAGGAAACAAATGTGTGACTTTCAAAACTAGACAGAGGTGCAAACTCAATTTTAAAAAAGTGAAACAAACGTGTTCATTCCAAATCTTTTTAGCAACAAAGAGCAAGCAAAGCACAAATGCAACAACAACAAAATAAACTTAACAGGCATGGAACTCGTGTTCAAAGCTATTAAATGTTACAAGAATCTATATAAACAGAGGTTGCCACTAAATAACATTTGATGGCCTGACATTGATTGATTGATTTATTGATAAAAAGAAAAATTTATGAAATAATTACTGAAAAGATGACTGGATTTCTTTCAAAGCCAAATAATTCAAAAAGAACATGCGCTGCCCCCACCCCTAAAATGTTCAAAATAAAATTCATGGTCAAATTAACTGGCATTAAAATGAAAAAGAAAAAAAGTTATCAAAATTCTAAATCTTAAGTATAAACTCAACTACATCTCAATCTTTTATGATAAAAAGTCTTTCAAACAAATCATATATTATTCAAATACTGAAAATGACAATGAATAGAAATCAATTTAAAAATCAACATCATGAATGAAAATACCTATTTTCACAGTTTGAAACAAAATTCGGCTTTAAACATTTAATAAATGAATTTAGTTTCCTTTAACACTGTTAATTGAAAATATATTTCCAAAAATAAAAACACAGGACTTTTGTAATTGTGTTAAAAAATAATGTAGTAAAGTAACATAAGACACAACCAAAGTCACATTAAAGTAACAAGGCATCAAATTACAAGATTAAAAATTTTTGACTTAATTCTGAATTCAAAATTTCATAACATCAAGAATATGCTGAAGTATCTATGCAACAAAGGAAACATAAAAAGTCTAATAAATTCTTTAAAAAAAATGAATAAATAAACTTAAGTTAAACAAAAAAAAAAATCAAACTGAAATACATTTATTTGAAAGAATAAATTTTGATGTGTTTGGAACCAAAAAATTAGTTTCCTACTTAATGCATCAATATAAGTTAAAATTTAATTTTTATTTAGAGCACAATGCAGAGAGAAAATTAATCATGAAACAAAACATACTTAAGATTTAAAAATAATATTAAGTCATCAAGGTTCTCATCACACACATTGCTAACCAAAACATTGCTAAAAATGATTTTTAAGAGAAGGAAAAACTTAAAATACTACAAGAAAAAAATAAACTTCAAAACTACCTTAAAATAACAATAATGTAACAGTTTTACAGTTACTATATTTTTCAAGTTAAGCATTTACAAACAAACAAAAATAACCTTCTAATTCAACTGTCTTTTATTAGTCACAGATAATAAATATTAAAATTTAAAGAAATACTATTAAATATGTTTAAATTACTAGTGTAAATTATTTTAATAATACAAACATTAAAAAATTATTGCCTGAATATAATTTTCAAAATAAATATATTTCATTTGTATGTTCTACTGAACTATAAAAAAAAAAAAGTAAAAATACTTAAAATGAAGAGAAATTATCTGAAGACTAAATGTTTTTATATTATTTCTTAAAGTGACAAAGATTATTCTCAGACCTATCTTTTATATATAGATGAAATACTAAATTTATTAGGTTTGATAAAACAATCTTTTCTAAAACTCATTACATGAATTTCAGGTTTATCTAAAGGTCAGAAGAAAAATAATAATCATCTTCTTCCAAAATTGCTAAAATTCAAAGCAGTTGCCATTATGCTCTAACGTGACTAAATGACAAGAAAAATATTGTCGGTCTAATTATCAGACTGCATAACTCCATTTGGGATGCTAATTTGATACAGTAAGGCTAGATGCCAAGTTGTTGTTTATGTTCACCGAAATAGGCGGTAATATTACAATATGGTTTACTTTGATATTTTTATCGTGCGATAACGTGGTTGCCATGGGGATAACGTATATTAGTGTTAGTTTTTTGTTTGTTTGTTTTTTTCCGCGGGATATCTGCTCGGCAAAAGTTTTTATGTAATGAAAGCTTAAAATAGTGTAAGTAATTTATATCTGGAAATGTAATACATTAATATTACTTTCTGTTGTATTTATTTTATGTTAAAATCTTGCCACCACCTCTCCCTTCGAAACCTAGTTTTATTATGAAATAAAAAAAAAGTAGTGATTATACTGATCGAGGAATAAATTAAAAGCGGAGCGCGCACTGAGACATGGCATAGACAAAACAAAAGGATTAAGGAATCGCGCCAAAAAGCGCTTGGCGCGTTGCACTCCTATATCAAATCAGTAACGCAGGTGGAGTTACGCAGTTTGATAATTAGGCCGATGATATATCATGACTGTAACTCAGAAATCAAGAATTTTTTTCTAAAAATACATTTTAAATATAGTCAAAAAAAATTTCAAGTTCCTACAAAAAAAAAGAATGGAAAAAATAAGGTTGATAAAATATAAAAAAAATGACAGAAATCAGTCTAGTAAATTCACATTTCTGTGATTTAGGTAGCCAATCAGGATCTGCTAACAAGTTAGCAAAGAAAGTGAAGCAATGTCTTCAAAATTTAGATCTTACCGGTATAACTATGAGTATAATAATATACTCATAAAGTCAAAAAAATACACTTGGTCCTCTTTTTAATATTTTTTTTAAAATTTATATCATTTATTATAAATGATACTCATTTTTTTTTGCATTGGCTTAACCATTCATTTTTCCCACAGGAGAAAAAAAATACTAAAAGCAACAATACTAATTTATTACACTGCATCAATGTGTTACATTTTAGAAATTTTATTTCCAATATAATTAAGTTAATAAAAATAGATGTACTAATGAATAAGTATTTGGGAATAAAAGTTTTTAATTTATTTTAGTCATTAATAAACATAAGCCACACAATCCGAACTTTTACAGATTTTGCATTCTATAAACATAATGCTTTCACAATTCATTAAATTTCCCAATTTAATACCTCCTTTTTACCTAAAAATCTAGTTAATGTGCTGCTTTATCAGTAAAAAAACCTATCAGTATCAGTTAAAGTGGCAACCTACAAATTAATACTAAAAGCCAAAAAAATGCAGCTTATTCCTGCATTACTTAGAAGCACCGAAAGCCAAATGAAGCATTGCACAGAAATAAGAAGTACCTGTCAAATCGAAGAAAAGGAAAATGGGATTAGAGTGAAGTAGGTGGTTCACCAAACATTTTCAAATATTTCTTAGTAGTGAAAGGAGAACAGCATGTGGCGAAGATTTTCTGACCCAAACTCAGCCTGGATCATAAGCATTACATAGTTTCAATTTCTAACACTTTTTATATTTCATATCATGCCCTTTACTAAAAACACATAAAGCCGAAATGTATGGCCTTCACATTATAATGAAAGGCTATCATTTTTAACAAATAACTAAGCCCTTGCATCAAAATGCTATATTACATATAGCTTATTTATAGACCAAATATATGCTATTTACTATATTGTGCTCAATTACAAAATATAAAATTAAATTAATATTGGCATCAAACCAGTATTTAAACTAACTGCACCTATATGTTGATTAAAAATAAATAAACCTATATGTTAACTATAAAAGTATCTAATCACTAAAACTTATAAAGTATGTTTTTCTCATGTAACATTAATGCAAAAGCAAAATCAGTCAGCAATAAAGTTAAAAATAATTATTAGTAATTCCTAAGATTATTTAAAAAACTCTACAAGAATATTAATTTTTACTAGACCATTGTGAAGTATAACTATATACGAATAGTAAATTTATATAAAATTATTCATTTTTAGATAAATTTAAACAAGAAGAATAATCAAGGTATAAACAACTTCTACACATGCACATAAAACTCTAAATGAGCAAAATTAATTATCAGTTTATAAAAGACATATCTTACATTTAGTTTGTTTAATTAAAAATAAAATTATAATTTTCTCTTTAAGAGCAAAATAAAAATTTTACAAATCAAAATATTTTATAAATGATTTCTAATATTTTTAAAAAAAATCATTCCTAATTGAAATCATATAGAAGCTAATTTTTTAAATTTATAGCACACACAGCATTGGAATTTAAGTCAAACACATGTGTTTACATAACAATAAATCAATTTTTTTAAAAAAAATATAAGGGATGCACATAAAAAAATTTTTAATACCATGCATGATTCACGGCTCTCTTACTTCTTTACAATAATCATTTGTAGTTACAAAAGTAATAATAAAATGACAGGGTGCTTGTAACTGCTGAGAGGTTGCCTTCAAAACAATACCAATATTATGAAAGGACAAAAAAGAAATATGAACAATCTGAATTCCAATTCAAAACTCATTTAGGCTACAAAACACAAACAAAACAATCACATCACAAAGACCAGATACGATGAACCAGGTTTGAGAAAACAGGAATAAAAATATATATATATAGTTAATACAGAAAAAAAATTTCAGAAATACAATAGATACTAGAAATAGAAATCATTTAATAAATGTAATTAGACTAACAAACAAAGGAGAGGTTAAGTTTGAATACTATTACAAATAAAACTAAATTCCATAAATTTGAATGTGTGTTATTTAAGTAATGTATAAAAAGAAATAAAAGTTTAAAAAGTATTGAAAATTTTACAAAGCCCAGTTCATCCAATGCTGGCATAACACAAAACAAGACACACATGACTGCAAACAAATACATACACAGGAAAAGCAAGAACAATACTGATACAATCATGCATCGGGTAATCCATTCTTCAATAATATTTATAATGCAGGAGCCAAATACATTTAAATCTTTTCCAAGGACATTTAGACCAAATCAACAAGCATAAGTTAATTCATGTGTAACACTACAATCATTTATCTTAAATTAGAAATATTCTAGTATAGAATTCAACAACAAAAAAATTTAATTTTCTACCACCTAAAGACCTTTGCAAAATTCAATATTTATTGATTTACAAGCAAAAAGCTGATAAACCAATAACTAAATTAAAATTTTCACTTGAAAATAATTTTTTACTTTAATTTAACATGTTATACAATAATTACTTCAACTATTTAAAATAGGACTTTATAAGACAAAAGAAATTGATGTTTAATTATAAAATAGCATACTGATCAAGTAAAATTACTACATAAGTAACAAGGAAAAATACTCACTCTTTGGAATTGTTATCCATGGTCATTCTCTTAAAAGCATCTTCCACATCTTTGTTGGCCAGTTCAAATTGACTTTTTTCTTTTTCAAATGCTTTCCTCATTTCTTCCAATTCCTGTGCCTGCTTAGCTAAGCTTAACCTAATCTGTTCATGTCTTCTTTGGAGCTAGAATTAACCAAATATTTAAATTCATATATAAAGACAAGAATTACATTAATTAAAAAAGATCAACATCTAAAATATCCTCAGAGAATAATCATTCAGAAAATTAGCAGCCAACAGAATCCTACTATAAACTGATTAGATATCTAAAAAGAAATAGTAGACATAAAATTTATTAACTTAAAAAAAGAAATGCTTACATCAGCTTCTGAATCCTTAAGTTTCTGTCGTTTTTCTTTAACTTTCAACTCAAATACTTGTTCCATTTCTTGCTCCATTCTTTTCATTTTATTCTCATGTTCTTTTTTCTCTTCCTCTAGCTGATCTAATGGATTTCTTAAAAAACAATGAAAAGGAAAAACACATTAAAATCTATAAGCAACAAAAGTCAACTTTTTTTGTAATTTGCTATTCAAAGGTTTAAAAAAACTACTCCCATTTTTTAAATATATAAGATTTACAAACTATGTTATAAGACAATTTGCTGCACTAAAATAACAAATTCAAGTGTTTAATATTTAAAACAAAAACAAAAGGTCATTTTTTAGTTAAATAGAAAAAAAAACATCAACATGCACTAAACCGACAAAAAAAAATTACTGCATTTCCTTCCTTAGATCAAAAGTTATTTTTCAACAGTTACTTGGTTCTCTAAAATACCAATTACAGCATTCCATTTTTCTATGCCTATGATATACAAATTAACCACCTAAGAGGACATGCTTTACATACTATTGACCTTAGAAAATGTGTAAAATCAAATGATTACATTGATTGTTGTCTCGCATGTGAGCACCAAACAATCTGATTATGGTGAGTAGGCCTGCTTATGGTTTATCATACAAATCTTGTCTTGCACCGTTGAACCACTGCACCTAATTGGGCTATTCATAGTCCCTTCATTGCTTTGGAGCCATAAACCTTGAATATATCCCAATTAACATCCATGATTGAAACACTTTTGCTGTTAAAAATTGAATTGGAATCCAAGACCATATTTCACATGTCATACATACTATATAATTCTTGATACGAATTATATAAGCTTCTGCTACAATTTCAAGCAGTCACATTTGTGCAGTCAGAGTCAAGAACCAACATACAAGCACACAAAATTAAATCACTACAGCCAACTGTAGCCCTCTTATTTTTAAACAGGAATTGGAGAAAAGACATGATTTTTAATAATGGAAGAAATACATGCAACACATTCCACCAACCTCAAAAAATATATATAAATATCAAGATATAAAAATCTAAAATTTTTTTAATGATATAAAAAATGCTTCAATCGATTCACTACAAAACTTCTAAATTACATCATCCAAAAAAATTTAAATATATGAATGTTTCGTAACATGCAAATATCACAATATTTTTCTTTTGGTAGATTAAAAAAATAATAATAAAATCTCACACTTCCTCAGTGCTAGACAATGATTTCATTGACCCCATTCAACTTTTTTTATTACATGCATTCTAAATCCTTGCTAACCTAGGAAAGTTGCAAGAAGCTTGGGGGGATATTTAAGAAGAATCTGAGAAACATCCAATACAGAACTATAAATGTTAATAAAGAAATTAGCCAACTAAATCAATTTGAGGTGAAAAGAATGGTACAGACTTAAAAACAAAATTACCATAAAATCGCATAATACTCTTCTTTTTCTTATTAAAATTATTTCATTGTATTATTCGTAAGTATCAAAATGATTATTTTAGTCGCAGTGACAAGTCTATAAAAAAAGTGAAGGATGTAAATTTTGAAAGACATCTACAGTACTTACTTGTTACAAAGCCTAGCTGGTTTGCCATCCGAACCAACTCCAGCTAATTTTCTACATCTAAAGTTCTCATAATGCACACTATTAGTGACATCTTTCAAATCCTGCATGTGTGTCCTTCAAAAATGCATAGTAAGATTTAAAAATATGCGTTGCATTTTAATACCACACTATACTCAGAACATAAATACACAGAAATAGTAAGAAAATTTTCAAGAAAGTATCCATATTTTTATTAAACTGTAAGAATAGCAATTTTTTCTTTAAAAAAGTTATTTGCGTTAATGTGTTACTTAAAATAAAACACACAGCTGTAATACTACTTTTTATGTATTTAACACTTTACATAGGAAAAGAAAAATTAGTACAGATATTCATAGTATTTAAGAAAAATTAATGAATACAATGAAATTCTTATATTTTGTTGCATTTAAAGTGTTAATTTCAATACAAGCTCCTTTTAAATTTATTAAAAAGTAATTATTATTATTATTATAAAGGATAAATAGAATCCCTTTAATTAAAAAAATTCTTATATTTTGATTATTCAAAATTTTAGCTTTAGAAACTAAAGAGTAAAATGAAAAGACGAAATGAATTGAAAGAATAATTAGAAAAAACTTCATAGTAAATTACATTCTGAAGTCATCAGTTACAATACTGAATTTGAGTTATCATTCAATAACTTGTAGCATTACTTACAAAACAATTCAATCAAGTTTACATAGGTTAAAAATATTACTTAAACTGCACTGTAAATTACCTGCCTCAAAATTCACTTTATTTCTTTCAAAATATTCAACACAACTGAATGCAATAAAAATTAAGATACTCTGAAACACACAAAAAATAATCAAATCATTGTTTCTTAAAACATAACAAAAAGGCTTACCTTAAAAGTATGTTCCGTAATGCTAAGAAATCACAATGTTCCATGTTTTCAACTGAAAAATAAATAAACAAATATAAGCAATCCCTTTACACATCAAAAAAATTAACGGATTTTTAAAACTATGTAATAATACAACCTTCAGCCACACCCCAGGGGTATCTGCGACCTCTGACTTGCTTTCCATTGACATCGATTAAAGTATTACTGCCAACTACAGCAAAAGGTACCCGTTCCTGAAGTAAAAACCATAAGAGATTAACGATAGACCAATTTCTGTAATAATTTACTTTTCTCAATAAGAAAATGCTACAAATTATGCTTTTTTAAAATATAAAAATGTATTTAAAGATCTCTAAAACACAGAAAACTATTTAATCAATCTAATTCTTAAAAATCTTTCAGAATAAATCATATGCATTATACTTAATTTAGTTTATTTTGGTTTAATTAATTTTCAAATCATTCATGATTGGTTTGCTCAATTTTAAATTTTAAAAAAGTATTCGATTTCATTTACAGCAAAATTTAAAGTATATTCTCAATCGAACATTTATAAAAATGCCTCTTTCACACACACTCTTTTGCAGTTCAGTAACATCTTTAAAAACTTTAAAATAATAGCATTCCTCCCCTTCCCTTATTTTCTCTTTTTCTTGCCTCACAGGATCTAAAATATAACAATACAATGCTCACAATTTACTAATAAAAATATCAGCTAAAAATATTAAATGTTTAATTATAAACTATGTACAATAGCTGGATCACAGTTTTAATACAAAAGAAATCTTACATGAAGACTTTTTTTCATCTATTTAATATTTTCAATTTTCTGTGTATACAAAACAGGAATTTCAATTTCATTTTCTCTCTCTATTATTATTTATTTTTAAAACACTAAGTTAATCAGAGAAATAATACAGATTAAAAGCAAATCCCTATTCTAACCTTTATTATTTTCTGTTGTCTATTTTCTTCTTCATCCTCATCACATTCAGGGAATTCATAAATCTTAATTTGATTTTGTGCAATTTCACTCAAAATCTAAAAATTAAAAAATATATATAACGAACTTTTAAAAAAAGTTTAAATTATGAAATGAAGAGACAATGCATTTTGCATCATATTACAATTATGTAAGTAAATACAATAAACATCCATATCTTATCATATTTATCACTCCCAATTAATGATCCACTTTCAATATTCAACAAAGGAGGTGGGAGAAACTCTGGTAGTTCTTTTAATTCTTTCAAAAACAATTTTAATATGCTCTTGCATCCTTTCAGCAAAATGCCACAAATTAGAGCAAGTCAAATGAAGATTTACTTTAACAATAAATTTTTAGAAGGAAAAAAATATTTTCTTTATAAAAACACATAAGACTGAACACATTCAAAGTTGCTCAGGTGATTATCACCTTACTTTCAACATCATGATGGATAGATTTTAGGATATTTAAGTAAAAATTAATAATTTACAGATTTTATTTCACACAATATAACTCAAACAATTATTCAAACACTAACACATTTTTAATCAACATATTGATGTCACATTATTAATTAACATCACAGATGTCATGTCCTTCAGATTACCTGTTCCAAGGTAAGGAATTAAATACGAGAGGCCTGCTAAACCAACAAATGCACTTTTTTTCTTTAATACAAATTTGGTACAATTTATTATTTTGATAAAAATTTTTTCATCCTTTTCTCTCGTTCTATTTTCAAAACGAATATTTCATATTGAAAAAATATAAGATACATAAAAAAATATTGTAAGATTAATTGGTGAAATTTGAATATCAATATGACAAAAAAAGCTATTTTGTCATATTATTCAATTATTTTTACTTCTTCATGCAAATCAAATCTAGAATTTTCTTGAATTTCAAAAACAACTGATCTGATTGCTTGTTTATAAAATACAATTAGTACACCTAATATTTTTACTTAATAAAAATATATTTTAAAAATAAATGAGCTGGCATCACTTACTCAAAATATCACACTTCTCAAATGAGGAAAATAAATTTATTAAACGTACAACACAATCTTCACTATATAGAATTGAACTAGCAACTTGATTTAAATATTACACATTACAAAGCTTGGACCATAATCACTTGTAAATATTAAAAACACAAAAAACTCACTGTTTTCTTGAAAAAATGACATTCCTCAGGAGTCATTGTATCTGCTTTGGCAATGATAGGAATAATATTGACTCTGTCATGTAGCCTTTTCATAAACTCTACATCAAGAGGCTTTAGTCTGAAATGCGAAACAAAATTCATGTATTGGGGAAAAAATTACATTATATGAATGGAATTTATGATGTAAAATAAGATGCAATAAGTAATTTTTAAAAAATGTTAAAAGTAATTAAATCATAATATCCTAAATTTCCTCTTAAAATCACAAAATCTATAAACAAAAACCTCATAACCCTCTACAAACACAAGATTATTAAAATTCATCAAATGCCAGAGAAAAAAAAAGCAAAAATATTAAGGGAAATAAACCTTTAACTATACCAAACGTAAACACAAATTTTAGCTTTTCAAGAATGCAGGCATACACAGATATCACTTAATTTTTAATCAAACTGAACAGAAAAATGTACACTTTAATTCGATCAAATTTTAATGTCCTTTGTTGCAATCAGTTACAGTTTTAAAAAAAAAAATGGTATATTTCTCTTTTGAATAAATTACAAAAATTTATTTTGTTTTGAACAAAATACCCATTTATCTTTTTAAATAAAAGAAAAGCACTCTTACAGTTAAGTAATAGATATTTTCCCCCTTTGAATTGAAACAAGAATTCTATGTATAGCAGCAGCATTTCCTCAGACTGATAGTGTAAATTTGTATCATACTCTATATTAATTCTTTAGGGATATATTATGTAAATTTTACATTAGAATAATTTATGAAATTAATGATTAACTTGATCAAACAGTTTTTATGAATTTCTGTCATGTCCTTGATATAAGGGGAGAATACACACATTTTTAATGCAAACGTCAAAAGAATAAAGACACTAGAAATTACCCATGACCAGATGGAGCAATGAAATAAAGGCAGCAGTGCACTCGTCCATCAGGTATAGTAGTTCTATTAACCCTGGACTCGGCATTCAGGTACTCTTCATACTTATTTTCAATGTAGTCCGATATCGGCTGCCAACTAGAAAAAAAAGTTTTACAAATTAAAAAATGTTGTCACACAAGAAAATCAGAAAGTTTACATGCATGTATGAGTGTGTAAAGCAAGAGAAATTAAAATTGACTGTAATCATTCAAATATCAGTTGTTTGTGTCCAATAGAAATTATACATATTTTCAACCTACTTGAAACAACTCAGCACAAAATGCAAATTTGTATCTGTATTCTTTACATCTTCATAAACTAATGAATTTATAAATTGTGGTTCAGTGACAAGGAAAACACCAGCACTCCAAACTATTCTTTTATGCCTATGTGAAGACAGGAATCTCTTAGCGTTCCAGGACATTTCAACGGTCGTTTACCGAGAAGATATATATATATATACACACACACATGCACATAATGCCCATAGAGACATATATATATATATATTTATATAAAAACTAATACAAATTTTGAAGGCCCAGTGGTAGCGTATCATGCTTCCACACCACAGGTCTAGGTTCTATTCCCAGGATGAGCAAGGTCGAATTAACCTTTCAATCCCACTGCAGTAGGTCAATAAATGAGTACCACACTTGCTTGGGGACTTAAATACTGGGGGTCTTGCTTCCAACTGACCACCTCATCGGGTATCTGCTCATGCACCTCAGTGCCCATGGTCACATATACAGGAATAGACACAGTAAGCCCTGGCCATCATGGACTGTTGCGCCACTGAGTTTGAGTTTAAACACAAATTTTAATTTGGTGAAAAATTCCATAAGCTGTTTTAAATAATGCTATGCTAAGAATAACACATTTATACAGAAAATTAATTCTTTCAAGAAACAAATGCTTAAGTTAAAAAAACAAAAAGTCATTGTTTAAAAAATAATTTTTTTTTTCAATTTTCAAAGTAAAGGAGAGAACCATAATCAACTCATTTTTCACTAACATTTATTCCTGAAAAATGCATTGAGTGAAAGCAATTTTCATGAGACAGTTCTAAATTTAAAAATAAATAATTTTCATTGGTTTTAAAAAGAAAAAGAAAACCAATTGATATCCGTAATGTATTAGTTATCAAACATTGTGATAAATTGAAAACAAAAGATTCCTGAGAGGATGTTCAAATGCACTTTAAGAAAAAAATTCATTTAGAAAAATGTTACACCTTACCAATGAGAATTATCAACAGCATCTCCAAACCCAGGAGTATCTACCACAGTTAGCAATAAATTAACACCATTTTCTTTCAAAAGTACTTTAGTTGTTTCCACCTACAGGAGGAAAGAAAGGGCATTTAGAATCTGCATAAGTAACATCAAATATACAATTCAATGCTTTATAATATTTTGTTAATCTGGAATGCACTCTTTTTGGAGGGGGGAGGGGTAGGATTTCTGCAATTCTAAGAAATATACAGTAAGATCCCGCTTAACGCGGGGTATACGTTCCATCAAAGTAGAGTGTAATACGAAACAGCTTTAAACGAGATTATCTCATCATGTAAATAATGGAGTTAGGGGAAGATAGGTAGAAAATTGGTCAGGTATTTTACCATTAAATTTATAAATTGTGTTTTTTATAACAATAAAACAAAAATTTATTCCTTACAAATATAGAAACATAATAAACGAATATACATATAAAAATAAATAAAATTCTAAGTCTTGTTTTAATGGCATATTGCGTTCAATTTCATCCTCAGTCAATATAGAAAGTCTTTTTTCCATTTCCTTTACTCCATTATTTCTAGAACGGGTAATTCTAGTTACACAGCTTGTTGTAGTAGCAGTTGTGCGGATGACAGTATTTTTTCTTTATTCTTAAGAATGGTCCTTATTGTTGAAGTTACCAAATTCAATGCAGCACCAATTTGAAATTGACATTCACCAGTATTTA
Source organism: Trichonephila clavipes (assembly GCA_019973935.1). Lineage (NCBI taxonomy): Eukaryota > Metazoa > Arthropoda > Arachnida > Araneae > Nephilidae > Trichonephila > Trichonephila clavipes. The sequence goes on along the minus strand of BMAU01017866.1, from coordinate 763,129 downwards.
ATCTTCTAATCACTTGCATTTTAGTTTCAAGTGAAAATGCTTTTTCTTGCTGTTCTTATTTTCGTGTTTTTTTTATTATCACCCATGAAAAAAACTAAAAATCATAATATTTGTCACTATAGCAATCGTTATATTACATAAATTTATACTTACAATAACATCAACAAATGTATGAAATGATATACATTCGTATAACACCACAGAAAGGAAGAAACATAGATAAACTGCTTCAGATATCGGAAAGCCTAATGCTGCGTGCAATTTCAGGGAATCCCACAATTAAAATAAAAGAGCTTTAAATCGAAACAACGCTAAGTGAAACAGCATTAAGCGGGGGTCTTACTGTATTTGAAAAAACACACTAGACAGATAATAGTTTTTAAATAAAATTTCTGTTATAGACTTAAAAAAAGTTATTTCGAAAGCTTCTGCTTTAGTCATTTTATAATGTTCTAATAACTTACATAAATACACTTTTTTTCAGCTCTGAAACACTAATATATTTTTAAGTGTGTGAGCAACTTTTATATATTCAATATGTACAGCATTTAATTAAAAAATATTAATTGAAAGTATGAAAGAAAAGTTACAAAAAAAATTTTACAATACAAAAGTATTTACATTTTTAATTAAAAATTATAGTACATTCAGATTGATCTGAGTGAAGCCAAAGTAATGTAGAAAATTTCTTGAGACAGCAAACACTAAAATAATGATAGACTTTCATAAAAAATGAAATCAAACTAAATAATGTAAAAAAAAAAATTCCATCTTAGACATACCTGTAATGTTTTTTTAACTCGAAGAGATGGACCAGGATGTTCACTAGAATAAATGTCAGTCAGAAACATAGAATTTATTAATGTAGATTTACCCTGCCCAGACTCTCCTACACAGAAGAAATAAAAGGAGATATATTTTTTATAATGAAGGATATTAGCACAGCATTAATTTGAAATACACGTAAAAATCCAATGCATAGTATAAAAAATAATTACTGTTCTATATATTTTTAAATTGAATTTCCTCATTTGATTTTCTAAAAATGTCACTTAATAAATTCAACAAATATCTTCTACTTATATATATTTTTGCTCATTACTTCTACTCAATTAAAATTTACTTACATTTCATACAACTCAAAAGCATTAATAGGATGAAAAATACATACAAAGGTAACGGTTATACATTTATGTGGAACCTTAGAGAAAACTATTATCCACTCATCAAAATAAATTTAACAGAGAACAATTTGTTGAAGCACATAAAAATTAGAAAGCAGTCCACATTAAATGCAGTGCAACAATGCTGGTGGAGGGGTGGGTGGGAAACCACTCTCCCAGTTGATTTAGTTTCTGTTTCGCTTTCATAGGAAAACGAAGAGAAAATGACGTCACATCTCCATGACAGCAAAGCCCGTCTTTCAACCGTCTGCCGCATCTCGACGGAATGAGGAGAGAAACATACACTCAAACTGGTAGAAAGAAATTAATGGTCAAGAGACAAAATTCATAAAAAATAAATAAATCTGATATAAAATAAATGAAGCCCAGTAGCTGAGTGGTTAGTGCATCACACTTCCACGCCGAAGGTCCAGGGTTCAAACCCCGTGCTGGGCAATGTTGACTCAGCCTTTCATCCCTTCAGTAGGTTAATAAATGAGTATCAAGCTTAATTGGGAACTTAACAGTGGGGAACTGACCACCTGACAGGAACATCACCTCAGGGCCTAAGGTCACGTATCCTGAGTTGCGGCGCACAGTAGGCCATGGCTCTCATGGGCTGCTGCGCCACTGAGTTAAGATATAAAATAAATCATATGGAATTTAATACAAAATCAAACTTACCAACAACCATTAGTGTAAACTCGAAACCTCGTTTGACAGCCTTGCGATACACTTGATTTGGCAAATTGGCAAATCCAACATAGCCATCTAAGTCTTTTGGTGACATGTCTTTCATTCTGTCGCCTTCTTTACTAGACAAGGATTCTTTGGAAGATGAATTGGAATTAACACCTAAGGATGAATTAACACTAGGAGGTGCTACCGTATAATTAGTTGTAGAGGCATCATGGCGATAAAACAAGTCCCTTTTCGCATTTAACTACAAATAGAAAAAAGTGTGTAAAAAAAAGAACCGTAATATATTTGTTTAATATATTACGGAAATAAGTAATTTAAATATATTATACATACAAACATATATATATATATATATACATACATATAATAAATTGTATCAATGGCATACACAAGACCAGTTATATGAGAGGGGTTCCATTCAGTGCCATAACCTACACACCTCGCATCGCGGGGGGGAGATGGGGGTCAGGATTCTAGGGGGACTAAAGCTTGACTAATGTCAAGTGCGTATTAAACCAATTTATAAAATAATACGGCAAAATCTGACTTTGCAAGGGGACCCTAATATTCTTCGTTATGCCACTGGTAACATTTAAGAAAATGTAATGAATGCCCCGAGACATAATGGTTATGGTAAAAATTACGGTTAAAATGGGGTTTGAACCCCAAACCCCAGTATGATTTGAATATGCCACTGAATCATTTACCAAATTACAACAAATTTAATTTAAAGCTAAAGTATAAATAGAAGCATAACAAGATGTTTGTATTACATATATGTATGAATATACAGAAATGTGTGATATAAATAAATGTGAGAATATTAAGACATTATACCTTTAACAGATACTAACATTTTTTAACACACACACACACATTCAATACATTCATAGACATTACAACATTTCTTAACATGCATAAAATATTTCACTCAATACCCATTTCATGACAGCAATTAACATATAACAAAATGATTCTTAAAGTATCTGTATTCCTCAGTGCAACCAAAGATATAATCTCAACAGAATGTTTATCAGGATAAAAGTTACTAAAAGATGTGTTTGCATTGAATGTTAATGCTACTATATACCAATCCAATAAAAAAAAATTTCATTTATTTTAAAAATAGATGTAATGTAATCTCTCCTTTAATTTAAAGAAAAAAATTTTAAAAAAATTGGCAATAAAATACTTTACTCGTTTGCAGTGACTTTTCAAACAATGTTATAATGCTATGTGATCGTATTATACACAACTGCAAACGTCTAGCAGAAGAGGAATCAGAATGGTGTATGTAGCATATGAAATAACTTGCCCCGGCATGCTTACTTCTCAGATAAAGCTATCGGTAAGAAAATTACAGATAAGCACTAGTACTGATTAAATGCCTTGAAAATATTCTATTTATTTTAACGGTGACAAATGGCGCATAATGATCGCAACAATAAAAGAAACATCCAACAGGAAACTCATACATAACAGAGCTCTTTAAAATAATTTGTCCTTTAATAAAAATTTCATCACGGAGCTACTTTAAATTTTGAAAATTCTGCGCTTGAATTCAAATTATAAAATTACTACGGTGAATAAAACTGAAATGAAGGGAAGAAAAAGCACGAGTTGACAGAGTTAAGAAGAAAATAATGATACACCACGTTATTCTCGAACCACACACACAAGACCCCAATATTTATAATAACTCTTAACCCTAAAAAAAGAAGAAACCCATATATACACATCTCGAGAACATAAACTGCGAAAAAGAGTCGAGATCTTTATCACATAAGGGCACTTGGATACGAACCTTACGAATAAAAGCCCGCCGTTCACATTTTTATCAACACTTCAACGTATTTGACAGTTACACTGGTCATTTAAAATTATTTAAGACCAATAGAATTGAGGATGGGAAAACTTAAGCCAATGAGTATACAACCATATGTAAACAGTTGTAAATATTCTTTTTTAAGATTGTGTGATGTGGATTAAAAAAACACAGCAAAATTGGGGAACCTTATGAATCTCGTTTTTTGAATTATAAATATCATATGTTTGTTCTTGGGAATAAATGTATGAATAGCACATGATTTATAACACAGTACGATTTTTTTTTAAATTCAAATCTGGACTTTCAATTCAAAACAAATAAGTAAAGGAAAAATAAATTTTTTTGTATGATAGAAAAATAAGAATAAAGAAACCCCCAAAATATACATATTTTCAGAATTACATTTAACAAAATTTTCAACAAATTAAATGTAATCTTTTACTTTGGAAATATTCCGACATTTTTCTCTGATTCACTCGACCTTTTTAAAGCAAATGTGTATCCCACATTAATCCGAGAAACACGAAATTCGCATTAAAGAAATACTCCGATACATTTGGCAATTTCGGTAGATGTGTATACCTCATCGACCATGTAAAATGGTGTAATTCAAAAGCCGAACTTACATCAATCAAAAATGCATATTTTGGCAGAATATCGCATTGTTTGGCTGTATCGAATTTTTTTAATGGATTTTGCAGCAGACAAAACTGGGTAGCACGTATTTTACTTAATGGGGAATTTCTCAATTCAAAACACTAACATAATCATAGGTAATGCTCATTTGAATACCACAAACTTTCAATCATTAATTAGGCATTTAAAAGAAATTTTGTGGGTAAAAATTCCAATTGCGTACATCCAGTATGTAATCAAGATTTCAGCAATACTTTTCGAATTTTGAGAATTACGAACGTACATAACTAAAATTATTTTTAAATACATTCAAAAATTTTACTTCGCATTCATTATTTTTATCCAGCCATTGTTCTTTCAAGCGTACATGACAATTGATTCAGGTTTACACTATTTTCCCAAGCAGATGCTCTTTATAGTTTTAAAAAAGAATTACACTACTCATTGTTTGCTGCAAAATTATAATTCTAATTTAAGCCATCAATGTAAAGATATTGTGAGAAAGAACTATCTTACCTCACAATTATTTTAATAGTTTTTTAGCAATAATAAACACCGAGCTTCGAACCGGAACTGAACCGAAAAAGACCGTTATTTTGGTCGGGACGAAAACTGAAACTGGACCGAGAAAAAAAATCGGTTTATTTCGGTTCAATAAATTTTCAGTCATTTTGTTATTGTAACCAACCAGTGGCGCACACAAGGTTGGGGGTCCTGATCCCCCCAACCAAAGCCCTTGATTTTTCCCCCGATTGATTATAATTCTAAGTATTTGTTATTAATGATTAATTTTATTAATTAATGCTAATTATTTATTCAATAATTAGTTTTTTACTGTATTTTGTTCTCGAAAATCGACAAAATTAAAAGGAACATGATACAAAAATGATGAACATTCGACCCCCCACCCCACCTGTGAGCGCTACAGTAACCAACTCATCAAGACTTTCTAATTTGACGTCAACACCCTATATTTATCATCATTACACGTACATTGCTTCTCGATTTCCTCTGTTTTGATGTTCACTAGTACTTTTCTGTTTCGCATGAAACTACTTGCAGGAGGCAGATTTAAGAACAATGTATTAGAAATTTGATGGAAAATTAATTCCTCGACAAGAAATCATATCCATCAATTTTGCTTTTTTGCTGTCGACGTCGTACGGCTGCGGATTGATATTCTTTTTTTCTACTTGTAACGGTTACGCATAGTGATAACAGACAACAGTAGAGTATCGACAATTTTCTGAGTGGAACTAATTTTTAACAATCCGTCACACCTTGCAAGCGAAAAATATTCGAACGTTTTGGAGATTGTTTTTCACAACAAAACAGTCAAACATGGATCAGTACTCGTTTGATTTGTCACGAAAGTGCGGCATTTGAAAATGCCAGTAAACAGGAATCATTCAATGACACTTTCTCTCCAAGAAGGAAAACAGGAGTTATAATATTTTGATCCGTTTTCCCACGTTTTAAATTTACTATGTTATCTTGATCTTAAAGCATCCCCCCCCGTTTAACCTCATGTTGCGGCCCACGTGATATGGCACAGCAGAAAAAAAAGGTTGAGTACTCCTGAACTAGAGTATAGATGATTTTTTCGCATCGCAGCATGCGATCCTTCACTAATGTTTGTATAGATTGTTTAAACAGAAACCAGAATCATGAGCCTAGTTGTCCAATACGATTTTGATAACAGATGTCAATGCTCGTATCGTACATGCTGGTTAACTGTACCAATTCACTGTTTTTCGGAAGACATTTCATCTGCTTATACAATTCTATGGTATTCCCCTCTCCTAAGTTATCAAAATGTTGCGTGAGTGCGAGTTCTATTAACGTCACACAAAGGACAACTGAGTCGGCACCTCTTCACCAAACTACCACACCACGCCAAAGGGAGGACTTCGAGCCTGTCTACAAGGTGGGTCTTCAGTGGCACCAGGACTCGAACTCCTGATACGCCGTCCACGAGCAGGTGACCATGACTACTAGGCTACCGCGGTCGTGATCAAGGGAGGGGGAAAGGACAAGATTGTTTATTATTATTAACGTCACAATCTGAGGTTATTGGCGACAGGTGTAGTAATTCTGAACATGGTCAAGGGACCAAGATGACACCTAAGCTGTCCCTTTCCCCTCTCCAAACTACACCACGCTAATACGAGGACTTTAAGCCTCAGCAGATTTAACGTGCATCAGACCATCTACACGGAGGGACTTGAGTGGCACGAAAATTTGAACCCACGACTCGATGCAAACACACGATTTCGCCATTATTACCATTTGGCAATCTAGGTCACGTGAGTTTATTAACATCGCACTCTTAAGCAGTACGAGGGCTAAAGGCGACGGACCTCGTAATTTTGGACTCCGGTCAATTGACGAGGACGCCACCTGGGCCGGCACCACCTCTCCACACTTCCACATCATACTCAGTGGAGGATTTAAAGTATCGACAGCTTTAACGTGTATCAGCAAGAGCTCACTGAGCAGTTCCAAAAACTTTTCTTTCTATTTCAACATACCAAAGGCTTTCATATTATTATTCTGAAAACATCCAACATACATAATAGATTTTTATCTTATATTCTGCCTAATATACAGCACGCTATACAATTCTTCAATTCCAAAAGAACAACACACACACACACAGAAACCTTATTCAATAAATAAAAATCCACAGAGCTGAAATCGGCCTTGAAGCTTCCTTATAGCCCCAATTCAGACACTTCTGTTGGAAGAACGGCGAGTTAACGTACTTTTGATGTTGATCAACGAGAGACGGCCCTGTCGCAGCCGCTAAAATCAAAATTACGGGGTTATGAACCCTATCAGTGGAAAAACAAGGCGGGCGTGCCACGTGATTGCGCAATCTGATGAGACAAGGGTTCCACGTGATTGAACAGACCCGAGAGGATAAAAACTCTCTCGGAAACAAAGAATTCGGTGTCGTTCATTGTGTGAGGCCAATTATGGGGCCCAGGGCGCGACAAGAAAGGAAGTGTTGTTGCCGTCGAGAGTGCTAGAGTTCTGCCCCCCTGAAAGTTGCTTACTCTTTTCGTGCTCTGTATTTTAAAGGCAAAAGTCTTGAAAATGTCAGAAACCGAAATGAAGAAAGAATCTCTTCAACGAGTCATGTCTAGATCTTGATCAATTACAAAGACGAGCGAGAGAGACATATCTGCAATTTGATTGCACGCTTCGGAAATAAGAGAAGAAAAAAAATAAAAAGATTACACATATCGAATAAAATTGCAAAGCAAAGATATTAATCACCGAGACTTCTCTTGCAGAAGAAGGGGGCGGGAGAGACTTTAAAATTACAATCAATTTTTTACATCATAAATGCGGTTTTGTTTCCATTTGAATATACCTTGAGAAACTGCTAATGCTATTTCCATTCAATAAGCACTTGGCAAATGCAGTTTTTACAACAGACGGACGGATGCAGAGAAAAGCAAGTATCCGTAATTCAATGTAAAAAATACACAGAGAAATACACCTAAAATACATATTGAATGAAAAGTATATTATATTTTTACAAATACATATAGAGAGCATTTGTACACACACATTAGGTTTCAAACTCAACTGATCAATTCTATATATATTATTAATTATTATTATTTAAGAATGAATAACTTAACGCGATATTCATTTAATATTAATATAAAAGATGTCTTTTTTTAAAAAAAATCGAAAAATATATACAAAGGAAAATTTACAGGAAAGAAATAAAAACTCAAATGGGTTTTGAATTGACAAATTCAACTCAAAACCACCACTCGATGTAAAGATAAAATAAATCTTTTCAATGAGTAATGCAATCATTTCAAAATTCGAAGGTCCCCCTTCCTCATAAATGCACATTCTGGAATGATAACCATTAAGAATGGAACGAAGTTTAAAAGATATTTGAGGTATATCAAGAACTTTCTGTGATAAAGAGTCCAATATTCCCTTCACTTACAAATATATGGGAGGACAGGATTTCAGGTCTTAACAATAAACACCTCAAAGAGGACAATGCTCCTTCCTAGGTTTAGTGATTGTGGAGTGAGTGAGTGTTTGTTAACGTCGTACAACACAGCAACACACGGACTATGGCGATGGATAGCGGTAAAGTGACAAGGACGACACCAGAGCTGCATCGCCCCTCTCTCCTAAGTACCACACAACGCCAACGGGTGGACTTAAGGCTGTCTTCGGCAAATGTTAAAGAATACGGACCACAAAAATTCGGAATATTTTTTCAAATTTAAAAGTACAGTAGAACCCGTTTTTCTGCGTTTATACGATTTTATTTTTGTGCGACCGCATAAAAAAAAAATCTGCAGTATTTCGACGAATTTGCTTGTTATATGTAAGAATGAAATTTTCGATTTTTTTTTTTTTTTTTGTGCGGTAATTTTTATGTGGTTTTTATCAACTGCACAAAAACAGGTTCAACTGTACTCAAACCTTAATATTATATTCTGGCTTCACTATCCTGTAGAAAATCACTTATTTTATCATACTACCACTGACGTAGCCTAGCTCTGAGGGGGCCTATACCAAAATTCCTTCGGGGCTTTTTTTTAAATATGGGAGCCCTGTTAGTGGACAGTAGTTATACATGTTGGGGCCCCTGTAGCTTAGGAGCCCCGTATCATTGATAAGGCGGTAGCTACGCCACTGCATACTACTCATTTTTATCCAGGTTGATACATCTTTTCTTTTATAAAATGTGTTTCGCATTTTTCCTCCTATACCATAATGCTAAATGAGCTTATGTCCCTATACATGTTAAAAGAAGAAAAAAAAGCAAAGAATTTATAAAATATTTTGAAATTTTAAAAACACTATATTATAAACAAATGCACGAGTTACAATGTCACAATTTTTTATTAAAATTGAGGCCTTTTTTCTGTCCGAAAATGTGCTCCGTGTCAATTTCACGCTCTCGATCGTGCATCAGCCTCTCTACACGGCGGATCTTCTGTGAAGATGACGATCACCTGAGCTGGCACCCTCTTCTAACTTCCACACCCCACCAACGGGAGGACCTTTGAGCCTCGACAGATTTAACCTCCTCTGCACTGCGGGTCTTTAACTGTACTAACATATGCTCGAACTCATGAAATGCCAGTCACGAGTCCGTAACCTTGACCACTGGGCTACCGCGGCCACGGGTCTTCGGTGACAATAGGGCTCGAACAGCTACCGCGGTCATCATGAGATGGTGGGTTGAAACACATTGCAATCTAGAAGAAATTCTACAGTATGAATCAATTTCTAAAACTTCTACACTCTGTTATAAATCCAACGTTTTTGTTCCTTTCACCACATACACTTGCCAGGATCGAAAAACTTAAAAAATCCTACAGACGTCTACGTAATTTCTTTTATAAATTAGTCTGAACTTTTTTATGATTTAAAAAACTCTATTATTTTCAGTTTGTTAAAAACTTCAATATTCTGATGTTTATATAATATTCGCCACACACACAAGCATTTATCAACACAACGTTATTAGTGTCTTCGCAATCATTAACAAAATACTTTGTGGGTGAGTGTGAGAAAATTTATGTCGAAGTGTTACCGTTAAAGCGTGAAATCCGTTATTTAATAAAAAATAACTAGGTATTTCAAGAAAAAACTAGAAAAGTTAGTTAAAGTATATAATATTATTGAATACTACGTTTTAACTAGATATTCTATAGAATAACGATTAATGGATCGAGTTTGAAAGCAAATACTCAAAAATCCTCCAAGAGATGACGAATTTTAAAAATTTAAAATACTTTAAAAACGTGAAATGGGGAGAGAGGAAATAGGATTAATGCAATAAAATTATATGTGAGGAAAGCTCATAGAGATATCTATCGAATCAGGCAGGTACGGATTGACCAAGGTGGCCTAGGGTTCGAGATATAAAGGAAATAGCCCTGTAATGGGGGAGGGGGGTTGATTTATCCTATAATTCGCGATATGACGTAATACTATCGAACCTCCAGATATCAATACCCTAACTCAATTCTAAAGGGGGACAAAATTTTTACCCAACCCCGTAGGAAAAACATAGGGACATGATACTTTAGCGCTGGGTGAGTGATTGAATATTAACGTCGCACTATTCAGCTACACGAGGGCTTTTGGCGACGGACCACGTAATCTTGAACCATGGTCATGTGACGTGGACGACACCTGAGCTAGCACCCTCCTCTCCTAACTACCACACCACACCAACGGGAGGACGTTTCAGCTCTCGACAGATTTAACGTGCATCGCTGCACTACAAGGCGGGTCTTTAGTGGTACTGGGATCGAACTCATGACATGCCTGTTATATTCCGATACCTTAACCACTGGGCTACCGCACCCCCCTATTTTAGTGCTGGAGCCACCCCTATGCCTACCAAAAGAGGGCGAAGTGGATAAATGGATGGGTCTCGCTGAGGGGAATCTGTGGTTTAAATCTCAAAGCAGAGACTCAAACACATCTCAAGATATTACAGATTTAAAAAAGTTTAAAACGTTGAAATAAAATACAAGGAATGACCCCCATGAGCAAGAAATTTGGTGAGAATATACAATGAAGACAAAGGGATTGGATGTTCCAGGTCCGAGCGGACTGAAAGGCTCAGGTGTCGAGCTATTGGCAAAATACTGTCCAGGGGGGCTACAGGAGTCGAGTGAGTGAATGTGAGATTTTATGGCGCAAGAGCCAAATCTGGCTATACTGCGCCAAACATTTGTGAAAAGCTGTGATCTAGACGGGAAAAGAAAGAAAGGATAAATTGAATGACAAGAAGGAGGATCGAAAATAGAGAAGGATCACTAGGGTACCCCGGGTTCGTGATGCCCGTGTTTACCAAAGACAGTAAAACCCCTTGGGAAAAGGAAAAGATCACTAGGGTACCTCGGGATTGTGCACCCGTACTCACCTAAAGAAGGTGAGCCCCTGAGGGGCCTAAAGGGGTCGAGACCTAGTACTTCCTAACCAAACAGGTAGTACTATCGATCCCCCAAATATCAACCCCATATCATCAAAAAATGGCGCCATAGGATTAACAAGGGGATTGATATTTTAGTGTGTAAGCCCTCCCCTACCCAAAGGAGGTCATCATTAGTAAAGAAACTACGATTTGGAAGACAGCCCAGATGTTACACATCAAACTATAATTATAAAATAACTTTGAAATTGTTTATTTTTTACTTTAACGGTCTATAATTAGTTATTTCATAAAATAACTAAGTAAAGTATGAAATATTTCATCTATTATGTACTTTAACTGACTTGTCTAATTATTTCATGAAATACCTAGTTATTCTACGAAATAACTTGATTATACACTTTAACGGTAACACAAGGAATAAATCTGAGAGAAGTTCTGAACGTACACAAGCAAAAGAAAGCTTTTTCAACGACCTTGAGGGATGACTTAATGTTCATTACTTCAATACAATTCGGCACTTGGTACAGCAATTAAAAATAAAATCATCCGTCAAAATTTAAAGGATCATGCTGCGATATAACAGCGTTTGATAATTAGGAACGTGAAGTCTTCGTGTATCTTGAAAAATATCCTGGTTATAAATTGAAAACATGATCTGAATGGAGAAAGGCGCGTAGTGCACTAGAAAAAGACACCAGGTCGCGTTACTAAATTTTTTATCAAGAAAAAAAAATATATGTCGCAGGGAAATTTGAAATTTCATCAAATCCCTAAGGGAGGATGATCAATTAACGGGAGATGTCAAAATAAAGTCTCTTCAAGGCCATTTCCTTGATGAAAGTAAGTGATTTTATCAAATCCCTGAACCGTTTCAGTGAAATGAAATGAAATAGTTAGGCTTTGCATTGGCAAAATGCTATACAGGGGGTGAGAAGACACCTGGGTGGGGGGTCGAGTCCTTGTACTTCCTAACCATACAGGTAGTACCCCCTATCGATCCCCTAAATATCAACCCTATATCCCATTTTTAAAAAATGGCACCATAGGATTAACATAGGGATTGATTACCAGCCTAATTTTTTAATTATTTGTTAAGAAGTTTCGAATAAATAATTGGTATTTCATTGACTATTGTTGTATTGCTTCTACGTTTAATTCTGCAATTTTACTTTGCCACTCAACACAATACACCAAAAAATGGTGACCCGGACGTGATTTGAACACGCAGTGCAATTTTACTTTGCCACTCAACACAATACACCAAAACCGTAATAACTCAAATCTGAGCCGCACTTTTTTTTCTAAAGTCAGTGGTGCTACTATAAACAGAGCACGGCTTAGAATCAAAGATGGAAAAATTTCTTGGATAAGGGAAATTGGACACGATATTGACGGTCACATGACAGTTCATGTATGTATTTATAAGTTTTTAATACTTTCAAAATAAATGTATCCACTTTAATTCTCATTGGCTGTTCTTTTTTTTTTTTTTTTTTTTTTTTTTTAATTTCGTAAATATAGAATATTGACAAACTTTTTCAAGCTTTTTTTTCCCAGTAAAACGTTGTAACGTCTTTACAGAGCTCTGGGATAAACTATTTATTTCAATAAGAAAATCATCAAAAAATATTCTATCACAATTAATTAGCAAAAGGGTCCACAAATTTCCGAGTCTTTATCGCTGCAATGTGTCATCTCTCTCGCATAAAATAATGACGAAAAATAACATGCGAAAGAAAAGTTCTATACATTCACTCTGGGTTATTCCACACCGAGTCGGGGGTAGTTCGCTGGCCCTAAATCCACCGTGCAGTTGCTCCTTCACAATTTCCACGGTTCCAAAACACGCCTTACTTCGCGGACTAAGGTATAGCTGTATCACAAGTCTTTAGCGGAGGGTCCTCCAAATCGCTTCTCTCACGTAAAGTTTCTCCGGTTCAGAATCCGCCTTAATTCGCGGATTCAGTATCGCTTTCCTATAGTTGATCGGGACTCAGACCGTTCCCGGATCTCTCCAGTTCGGAATCTGCCGTACTTCGCGGTCTCACTATCGTTTTTCTCTATCGCTGAAGGGGCCTCACCGGCTCCCTGATCAATTCTCTCACTTCAGGGGTTTTCAAACGGCTCCCTCAAATCCAGTCTTTTTCTCGGGCTCTCTCGCTCCTCTTATATATATCTCTCTAACCATCTCTCGCCTAATCATCCTTCTGTGATCTCTTGTTCTTATGCCACCCCTGTCGGTCTCGGCTCCCTTGATCTCTTGTTTTTCTGCCGCCCCTGTCGGTCTCAGCCCATTTGATCTCTAGCCCACTGGGCGACGATGTCTAGGTACACATTGTAAGCTTTCAAACGCGCTGTCGTCACCGAATCGCGGGAAAACGAAAGCACAATGTTACGGCATCTCTTTTTGACGGTCCGGACAGCCTGGGGTCCAAATCTTTGACCACCCAGTTCCGAAATTCTTTCCCAGCAATTAGGGAAATGTCTGGAATTTTCCCAACGTCTCTCGGCATCGATCTTAACAATTAGGGGAAAGCGACCGACTACGTCACAACGTGTTGAGAATTTGAGATGCAGTTTAGAATCGATGTCGGCTAAAATTCGAATAGATACGGTATATAAAATACAATTGCTTCTACATACACAATTCAGAAACAAATTAGATACGATAAAGTTAAACAATCCTTACTAATATTATAAACGCGAAAGTTTGTATGGATGTTTGTTATTCTGTCACGGAAAAACAACTGAATGGATTTAATGAAACTTTACAATAACATAGCTTATACATCAGAATAACACATAGGCTATAATTTATAAAGATATTGTGTGAAGTTTCCAAAATATAACCATAATTGTCAAGAATGTAGGGGAATAAATCTGCCATCTGCAAAAAAGCCCACAACAGCATGTAACTAGCTTTTTTGTGTGAAGCAAAACTTTCCCTATTCGTTTTGTGCCTCAGTGCGCGCTCGCTTTTAATTTATTCCTCTGATCAGTGTAATCACTATTTTTTTTTATTTCAGAATAAAATTATATTTCGAAGGGAGAGGTGGTGGCAAAATTTTAACATAAAATAAATACAACATAAAGAAATATTAACGTATTACACTTCCAGATGTAAATTACTTACACTATTTTAAGCGTTCATTACATAAAATTTGTAACAATGTGTTACTTTTGAAGGTGTTTTCAAAAATCGACAGACAAGAGAGTTACGGAGAGTTATAAGTAAATAAAAATCCCTTTTATCAGCTATTAGATCAACAGACTTAAAATTCAACAGATATGTTTTTTTATGTTCAGCTAAGATATGCAAAAGGTGTTTTTTTTAATATGCAATTCACGTAAAATTAACTCATTAAAAACTTATTTATCCTTAAATCTGTATTGTTTAATTTTTCAATTTACCCGTGCGATGAACGGGTATACCAGCTAGTTTGCAAATAAATCGCGAAATGTCTATCCTTATTTTGAAAATGATCAGCGAACCGAAAACAATTACATACCGAAAAAAAACTTACTGAAAAGCGGGCAAAAAATTACAAGTCAAATCCTGCCGTTTAAATCACTCTCAACACATAACATCCAGTTGTTACAAAGTTATCTTTCTTCCGCAGAAGGATAACAAACATGTTAGCATTCCAAAGTACATTTCACTTCAGCATTTACATTTCAACGGAAGTCGTGACTCACGACCGGAAGAGAGGTAGGGGGAGGGCTCGAACCCGCGAAAGGTCGTCAAGAAATTCTACAGAAAAAGAAGGGTCATCAATTACCATCGGAAACTGGCTAACATCTCGCGAACAGATTTATGCGCCATCAAGTGCTGAAACGCATAAGTAATAGCCGCAAGTGGGATGGAATGGGTTTCAAGGTTCTCAATGCTCCATATTCATGAATTCTTCGTCACTCTTTCGCCATTTATTTGTTTTAAAAACCTACTCATGTCTAGTATTACAAATGGACTGGGAACAAATAATCCTCTGTGTGAGAAAGAATGTGGAGGTTTTTTTTATTGATTAGTGAATGAAAACTTTTATTTTTTTTTCTCCCTACCGCTTTTTCACACCTTTGAGTGATTATTCTTGCAAAATGAGTAATTTGGTTTTGCATTCATGTTAATAAAATAAATGATTAATTTATCTCCGAAAAAAGAACTTCATTTGAATCATTATTATTGGATTAAAAATGCTAATTTATAATAAAATACAGGATTAGATAATGTAATGATTTTTTAAGTAACATATCAGATAATTTGGTTTACATGCATATTCCTCCAAATATCTACAATTGCACAATTCTGATATCCAATCATTTTGTCCAATCAAACAAAAAAAATTGAGAAAAACTGTAGAGCAGCGGTTTTTACTGCGGACCACTTTTATGCATCAGATTGACATCGCCGACCCCCAGGATTTTGAACATCCCTTCCCCGAATTAATATTCTTGATCGAAATACAAGTTCTAGTGGAGTTTCTTTTTTTATCAAGGGCAATTTAGTGATCTAGTCCAGGATCAGTGGCATAAAAAAGAACATTTAGGCCCCCCTGCAAAGTCAGGTTTTGGACCTCCAAGTTGGATTTTACAGAGAGTAGGTACTTGGTGGCAGTCACTCTTCGGGTCCCCTAGAACCCTGACCACCCCCGCAATAATTTTTTTCAACGAGGCCTTTGCAAAAGAGGACATTCTTAACGTTATGTGAGAGACTCCGCGGACCCCCTAGAAAAGCACTGCGGACCTCCAGTTTAAGAACCACTGTTGTAGAGAACTTGTTAGTGTGAGTGAGCATTCGTTATCGTCACACTATAAAGCAACACGAGGGCAATTGGCGACGAACCTCGGCATTTTGAGCCATGGTCAAGTGACAAGGACGACATCTGAACTGGCAACTTCCTGTCCGAACCACGCCCAAGGAAGGATTTTGTGCCTCGAAATATTTTACGTAGATCGGCCTCTCTAAACGGCGGGGCTTCAATATCACCGGATCCCAAATGACAAACCAGACCATAGCCACGATCACTAGGGTGCTACGGTCACTTGTGTTAGTGTGAGAAGTGACTGGAGGAAGAGACGTATTGAAAAATGAATTTTTATTTAAGCCGATTCAAAATCCTATGTGCTTGCAATTAAGAAATAGGAGAGAGGAAGCATTAATTAAAAGTAACAAATATAACTTATCTGAATGTCATACCGGCGCATTGGATTCGAAAAGCTGTGAGTTTCTGACAAAGACTGCGACTTCTATGCCAAATTACGAGAAAAACCACATTATTAGGCTGTCGCTTTTTAAGATTTTACTACCAAATTCTTCGCGAACTCGTTTTACTTCATTTTCAATAGTGAGATTCATTTACATGCGTCACAATTCCTTCATAGAAAGAAGTTCTAAGAATTAAACAATTCATTAAAAAGATTTTTGCCTCGAGGATTAGTTTAAAGGCACGTAACGAACGGATTACAAAATGAGCAGATTTAAAAGCAGAACGCTCGGTCAGAACATGTCACACACCATTTGCGAGATTACTTTGATAACATTCAAAGAAAATCTTCGATTTTCAAACTCCTAATTACGATTTAACCGTACTCAAAACAATCGGAACGTCTCAACTTTAAAGTAAGTGAATGATAATTAACATAGCAATCTAAAACAACACGATGGCTATTGGCGACAGACCTTGTAATTTTGGACCCGCACTAAAGTGACGAGAATGATATCTAAGCTGTGTCGCCACATTTTCCAAGTTGCCAAACCACTACAACGTGAGGATCTTGAGCACGACAGATTTAACATGCATTAATCAACCCTCTCCACACGGCGAGTCTTAAGTGACATCAGGACTCTGACCCATGACTTGAAAACGCCGGCCACGAGATCATGAGTGAGTGAATATTAACGTCACCCTATTCAGTTACATGACGGCTTTTGTCAATGAACCAGGGGCGTAGCTACCACCATATGAATGATACGGGATTGATACGGGGCCCATTCAGAACTAGCTACGCCAGTGCAATGGAACTCGTCATTTTCAACCATGGCCAAGTGACGAAGAAGAAATCTGAGCTGGCACCCTTTCCTCCAAACTTCCATACCACACCAACGGTAGGACGTTTGAGCCTCGACATATATTTAACGTGCATCAACCTCTCTACACGGCGGGTCTTAAGCGACACTAGGCTCGAACTCATGACACGCCGGCCATTGTGGGCATGTACTAACTGTTTTTAAAATAAAATGACTTGCTATTTATTTCATTCCAAATGGTATTGTTATTCCTCAACATCTGCTTCCCCCTGTAAACTAATAAAATCCACGAAGCATTTCTGGAATTAAATTCTTCATTGAACAATTTATTACACCAAAGAGACAAAACAAATGTCTATGCCCTCGTCGCATAGTCGTCTCCAACGAAAACATAAATTTGAATTACGGAGCAAAACAGCACGTTTCGAACTGACACATTGAACATCAGGGTAAACAGATGATTTCATGAGTAATATTTACTGCGCTTTAATTCAAACAGAAATTCGAAGACTTCGGTCGAAACGAAGTATTGCATCATCTCGTAAAATAGTCTGGGAAATCGGTGTTGCCAACACAAAAGGATAAAATATGACCGGTTGTTTGCGAGAGACCGTGAAAATATTTACATCCAAGAGTTCCCTGCCCGATGGTGTGGAAAGCAAAAACAACAACTATCGTGATTAGTATGCTAGTTATTTTTGCCTCTCTGAGAAAGTGAGATTTTGTCACGCAAAAAGACAGCAAGCAAAAAAAAAAAAAAAAAAAAAAGAATGCAAGCGAGTACAATAGAATATGGCGGTAGATGCAAAATCTTTTCTGCTTCTTTTTTCACTTGAAAAAATTGATATCCTTCATATCTCGTTAAGTGATTTTCTGGAGAGATCTTTTTTTCAACCCAAAATAAATAAAAATAAAAAGTTCGAATGCGCTTAGGAAAGCATTTTCATACAATTTCATGGAAGGTTGAACACTCTGTTAACTTCAGAAACCTCCGATAAATTTTAAAAAGTTAAAGAATTCTCACACATACAGAGCATTGAAAATGATGCCAGATTACAAGTTATTCAAATCAGATTTTAAATACAAATCCAATACCATTAATCGTAAAAAGATCCCTGAATACCCAATATAAAAAAAATTCCTCCTTCCAATTAATTAGGATTAACAAGGTTACAGTTTTCCGATTAATATAAAGAACTGTGAGATAAAACTGAAGTAAAAAAATTAAATACATTATGTTCATAACACAGTATGTAGAGTATAACTGAGCGAAAAAACATTATAATTCCATATAAAAATACACTTATAAAACAAGCTTTACATTAAGGCTCTTATCCATTCTTCATCGCTGATTAAGCAAATAAAATATTAAATTTCTCGGGATTAATATAATGTCAGATTTAGATGGCGGTTTTTATAGTTCCTATGGAGATCCATGGTCCTAGCAAATGGTCCATTAAAAGTGCATTCCATCTTTTGCAGCATAATGAAAATTTTTGTAGTTTTTATACAATCAAATTAAAATATGCATGCTGAAAGAAAGTATTCAGAAAGGATGGGACGTGTACTTTTTTTCTTCCGATTCCTAGAAATGTTTTTTTGGTCATTTTTTTTATGATTTGGCACTGAATTTTCCAATCTATATACATAATGGAGAAAAGTGAACCGAGAAGGTCTTCAAAATCATTAGTCCAATAGACATGAAATTTGATAAAAATTATTCTTTTTTTTGTTTAGTACAGATCTACTAAGAACGGCGTGATGTAATCTCAATAACTTTCTAAAACTTCTTAAGGTATCCGACTACGTTAGGAACCGTGATTTTGCAAAAGCGCATATATGGATAATTTTCATGGTATTTAGTGCCACTTAGATTAGAATATATGCATAAAATTGTTTTAAGGACATTTTGACAAAAAAAATTTATTTAAATAGAATATTTTGGCAAAAAATTAACTTGGAATAATCTTTTTTCCAAATGTTCTCCTTTTATGAAAATTGCTTCTATTATAATAATATTTTGCCTGTATATAGCTCAGAGTTCTCAACAGAGGCTCAACTAGAATTTTTGAAATATAAAACTTAGAAGTGGGTTTATTATTCATATTTTACGACAACAGAGGGGAGCAATTTTAAGAAAAAAATGCCAAATTATTTCAATTGGTAGTAACTCTGAAAATAATGTGAATTTTTGAAAAATTCTAGTTGAGCCTCTGTAGAGAGGTATGAGCTATATACAGGCAAAATATTATTATTGTAGAAGCATTTTTCACAAAAGGAGAACATTTGGAAAAAAGGTTATTTTAAGTTAATTGTTTGCCAAAATATTATATTTAAATAAATTTTTTTGTCAAAATGTCCTTAAAACAATTTTATGCATGTATTCTAATCTGAGTGACACTAAATATCATGAAAATTATCCATTCATGCACTTTTTTAAAATCACGGTTCTGAACGTAGTCGGATACCTTAAATCAAACAAATTATTACGATTACCACTAAAACCAAACACAGTCCATCGTGTTAAAACACTCCCAAGAAAATATTCTTGGAACAGCAAACCACGCGCCATGCTTCGGTTCTCAATCAAATTAACTCGCTTTCCTTAACATCAAATCCCGGTCAAGCGCTCCACACTTTCAAAACACAAGAGATTCTCTCTCACCCCTAACCGTTCTCCTCAAGAGTTAGTCACCATCTCTTCACCATTCTCTTCAGCAACCCCCTCCCCGCAGATGCGGGAACATCGCCAACTCTTAAAGAATTTACTGCCAAACAGTAGTCAGACACTACAAATGAATTTTGCGGATATCGATTTCTTAGGGAGGTTACAAATGGGGTTTAGGGAGTTGTTACAAATAAAATTTTTCATTTTGCTATTACATCTCTAGACTTGAAATTTGGCAAATATATTTCTTTTGTAGAGCAAAAATCCGCTAGGATACGGTTTTGTGGAAATCGACTCGCAAGGGGAATGAGTGAGTGAATATTAACGTCTCACTGTCCAGCTGCACGAGGAACCTCGTGGCCTTTTGTCGACGGACCTCGTAATTTTGAACCATGGTCAAGGGACGAGGACGACATCTGAGCTGGCACCCCTTCTCCTAACACACCACGTCAATGGGAGGACGTTTGAGCTCTCGACAGGTTTAACGTGCATCGGTCACCTGCATGGCGAATCTTCAGCGGCATTACACTCGAACTCATGACACGCCGGTCACGAGTCCGTTACGTTGACCACTAGGCTGCCGCGGCCACCTTGCATGGGGGAATAACGAAGTCGTAATAAATAAAATTTTAAGAAATAAAATTCCGTTTATATAACTTTTAGACCAACCGACTTGATATTCCTTTGTTGTCCTTTATTCTTTTGTTGAATATAATTCCGATAGAGACGGATTTTGTGGAGTGAGTGAGTAAATGAATATTAATGTCGCACTGTTCAGCTACACGAGGGCTTTTGGCGACGGACCACGTAATTTTGACCATGGTCAAACTACCACAGCACACCAACGGGAGGACGTTTGAGCTCTCTCCAGATTTAACGTGCCTCGCTCCGCTACACGGCGGGTCTTTAGTGGTACTGGGCTCGAACTCGTGACAAGGACAGCCACGATCCGATACCTGACCACACGGCTACCGCGGCCACGGATTTTGTGGAAATGGACTCCCAAGAAAGCAGGATGTGTGGAGGCGTTTCAGATATTTAAAAAAAAATGCATTTTTGAATAGTTAGATCAAAAACTTAAAATTTCGCAAGCATATTTCTTCTGCTGCATCTAGATCCGTTTAGAATGGGTTTCGTGGAAATTGCCTGTAGGGGAGGGATATCGGCGAGTAAAAGTAATTATACTTCCGTTTGATAAATGCAAGAAGTGAGGAAAAAAATAATAAGTTCCATGTTTCATCTTCCATACTTTAAAAATGAAATATAATTTTAATATGAATAATTTTAAACAGAATTTAGTGTCTTTATTGAATGGATCTCAATTTATAATACTATTTTATACACTATCATTTTTCCCTATCTGATAAAAACAATTCTTCAAATTCAACAAAAATGGGTAGTGCAATCCGATCTTCCAACTTTGAGCGAAAAAAATATTTCAGTTCTTCAAAAAATTAAAAGCTATATATAAACATCAAGTCGGTATTTTTTTCCCAATGATACTAAAATCTGGCAGCACTGGGCAAAAGAACGGTAAGCTGTGGGCTGTTTTTCCAGTAGTGCAAACGTCAGGGATTATTTTTAATTACGAAGGAGAGATAAATATCTCAGTTACGGTTTCTCAATCGAGAGATTCCAGACGCGTGATGCAAATCGCGTTGATCAGCTTCTAGTTAAAAAAAGAGGAAGCTCCAGACACTTTGTAGGCAATCAGTCATGCAAACGCCGTTCCTTCCTTATTCGCATCATGAATATTCACGCTCCACTTCAAAAGGCGCTAATTCTCTTTTTTAACGGTTAAAATTCTAAGGACAAATAAAATGCGAGTGAGAATAATTAGCAATACACACGACACTATCAACATATCAATCCAATGGACAATTCACACTCCACGGTAGTTATTTTAGTGTATAACAGGGATCGGCGACCTGTAGCATGCGGTGCAATTTTAAATAGCACTCTACAAAGTTATCGTATGAAGTTAAATCGCTGATACACAAATATCGAGTATGATTTCAATCAAAAGTAAAATTTAGTTCGATTTACATCGTGCGCTACAAGCAACTTTTAATTTTAAGACACGTTCTTAGTTTCATTATAATATATCGAGGCGTGGCTACCGCCGTACTAAGCTACAGGGGCCACAAAACTTGAAAGCAAAAATTGTAAAATGTTATCAATAGTCCCCTTAACTGAACTCCCATTTTTAAAAGAGGTATGTTATGAACGTTTAAATTCTATAACATTAAAGAATAGAAAAATATTTTAAAGAATTCGAAGAACACTTTTTATTCCATTAGACTTAGATGCGCTAACATCAAAACATTGCGACTAGTCTAATGCCAAAATACGGACTGTTGCTGATCGGGTAAACTGAAGAAGGTTACAAAGAAATAGCTTCCAGATTTACAAGTATAAATATAGATAGTTAGTTTACATAAAATACAAAATATAGTAAATTATAAAGGCATAAATATAAAATTCATTTTAAAAATTAATTATTTTTCAATTATAATGTTCTATAATTTTATTACAGTTTGGTTTGTTGAGTTGAATCATGTTTGTCCCAACAGGTACCCCTAAGGAATTTTGATACAGAGCCCCCGTAGGACTAGCTACGCCAGTGAATTCATACCTATATAATTTAAATGGCCACTAAAAAAGAAACTTGTGTTCGCGATTTTCACGACACTTGAACCAATGTGCAACGATTCGTACAACAAATGGATTGTGCTCCATATGTGTTTATGACGCGATGGCGTCTTAAGTCGTACGTCAAGTGCACTAAGACATTTTCAAACTAAACATCGATTCACATTTAAGAATACCGGTAAGAAATGTGGTAATAAAAAGAGTTGTTACTGGATATAAATAACATCTTTTGTCAAACTGTTGGAATCGAACCTACAGCGACCGATGTAGTTCCGTAATTGCTCTTTGGGTAACTGCCAAAGGCAAACCTTTCACAGATGGCGAATATATAGACACTAGCCGTTACCCACCCGCTTCACTGGGTATTTCACGATGTTGTACATATGTATACTGTTTACATATATAAAAATTATTGATATCAAGCATTAAGAATTCGATTGTATTGAAAAATATATTTATCGTGCTAAATTTCAAGTCTAAATCTAACAGAGCAAAAACGGAATTTTTATCATCAATACCTCGTTGACAGCATTTTTAGCGGATTCCAAGTCAACAAAAGAAGCATGCAAACCAAATTTTATTATTATAGTCTTAGCAGTTCAAAAACGGGAATTTTGTCTATCAATACGCCCCAATAACTCTCCCCACTTCCCCCTGGAGTTGATTTCCCTAAAATCCATTCTTAGTGGAACTCTATTCAACTAAAGAAAAAAGTGCTCAACAAATTTCAAGTAAATGAGTTAAATTCAAAAACAGGAATTTTTCTATAACACGCCTTAATCCCTCGCAACCCCACTCCTTTGGGGGTCCGTTTTCGCAAAAATCTTTGTAAAAGGAACTTTATTCCACGAACGGAACTACTGCTTCTAATTTTCAAGCAAATGGTTCTATTAGTTGAATAGCGGCAATATTTATCTATTACGCCCCTTAATCCCCCTCAGTGACCCTTGGGGATCAATTTTCCCCAAAACTATTTTGTAGTGGATCTCTACACCATGAAAGGAAATCGCTTACCAAATTGTAAGACTGTACGTCTAATAGTTTAAAAATGGATATAATTATCTATAACGCCCCTTAAGCCCCCGCAACGCCACTTAGGAAACGATTTTCTCAAAACCCATCTTATAGCGGATCTCTACTTAAAGAATGCAATCAGCTTACTAAATTTCGAGATTTTACTCTAATAGTTTAAAAAAGGAGTTAATTGCCTATAACGCCACTTAATGCTCTACAACGCCACTTGGAAGTAGATTTTGACAAAACCCATTTTGCAGCGGATCTGTAATCTATGAAAGGAATCCGCTTACCAAATTTCAAGACGGTACGTCTAATAGTTTAAAAATGGAAATAATTATCTATAACGCCCCTTAAGCCCCCGCAACGCCACTTAGGAAACGATTTTCACAAAGCCCACCTTATGACAGATCTCTGCTCAGTGAATGGAATCTGCTTACTCATTTTCAAGATTTTACGTCTAATAGTTTAAAAAAGGAGTTAATTTCCTATATAGCGCCACTTAATTCTCTACAACGCCACTTGGGAGTCGAATTTCACAAAACCCATTCTGTAGGAGATCTGTACTGTTTGAAAGGAATCCGCTTACCAAATTTCAAGACTGTACGTCTAATAGGTTAAAAATGGAAATAATTATGTATAACGCCCCTTGGAGGTCGATTTTCGTAAAAGTCATTATGTAGGGAATCTCTACTTTATGTAAGAAATGTGTGTACCATGTTTCACGACTGTACATCTAATAGTTTAGTAATGGAAATAATTATCTGTAACGCCCCTTGGGGTTCGAACTTTGCAAAATCCGTTCTTAGCTGACGTCTACTCCATGAAGGGAACCTACCTACCAAATTTCAAGTCTGTAGGTTTAATAGTTCCGGAGATATCGTGATTAGTCAGTGAGTCAGTCAGTGAGTGAGTCGCTTTTCTCCTTTATATGTATAGATATATTTGGATGTTAATAAATATCTTTAAATGATGTATAATTATATAATTAAATCCGTATTTTTGACCTCCATTCCCTAAATCTGCATGTATTAGTGTGAGGAATCGAATTATTTCAAATATTTCAAACCAGGCGGCACCCTGGATCACATTGATAGATTGGCTTGGCACACTACAGCTAAAAGGTTGCCGATCCCTGTTGTACAACTTTGACGATAGATTCTGCATATGGTTCAAACAAAATAATAGAAAAAGAAAATCGCTGGACGATTATATAATCATGTTTTAAAGCTGATATAAAAAATAAAAAGTCATTCTTCCAGGCAAAACTGAAATAAAAATCATTACTATTGTGCAATATAAAAAATTTTTAAATTCGATAAATTTTGATTACAGATTTCGCTTCAAATTGAACCTCGTAAACTGCATTAATGGTCTGAATTCATGACGGCCACATGATAAATCAATACCATTGAATTCAAAACTGATATTAGACTTGTACTTGTTGTCGTACTCGTAAAGTTTACATAAATTAAAATTTGTCAACTGAGTAAATGTGTGCAAGCATTAAGATTGTTCACTATGTTTTTCAAAATTTTAAAAAAATTCTTACGTTTTAGATATATTTTTAAATCGATTTGTTTTATATACTTTTTTTTAATTGTTGACAAATTTAAACTTCTTAAAAAGTTTCTACAAAAAGCAAAAGTTGGCAGCAGCGAAGCGCACGAACTGATTAAGTGGAAACACGTGATTATAATTCTCATGTGACTATGACGTCACACGAATTTGGCCCACTGTTTGTAAAAAATGGTTTACAAAAGCATTCATCTCAAAATTCATACGTCTTTATCTGAACTTCTCTGTATGTCTCACGCTTTGGCATTTCTGCGCCGATAAAATATCACATGAAATCATCGAATCCGCGAATATGACAGTATTTAAAATGAATTTGGAAAACAGCAGATCAACAAAAATTGAAAATTTCGCTATAAATTTAAAATGTATAACAAACAACTTTTCTACAAATCATGTCCATACCTTAGATTTATATTACACATGCACACATATACACACAGTGCAGAATGTATACTTTATAATACGGCAGCATCCACCTTATTTAAGTTTCCAAAATCTCAATGATATTTTCAATCTTCAGTATTCTAGTCATTTTAGTCTCTTAAATACACACACATTTCTAAAAGGATTAGAACTCAAGACTTAGACAGCTAAAATTTTAGAATCCTCAGATACAGTATTCCCTTAAAAATCGAAAGAAAGGTTTCCTTTATATTTTATAACTCCATCCTTGACGAGACATAGATAAAGCATTGAATCTACTATCCAAAAAGATAACTATTTCCACATCTATCGTAATTCTTTGAGGCAAGGTGGTGTTAAAAAGTGTCTCGCCTTTTTGATGCCTAAACACACAAAGTGGGATATTTTTTTAACTACCTCGAAAGTATTGCAACAGCTGCCTGAGAATATGGGTTTATTTTTAGTCTCACTTACGTGAAGTAGCTGGTATTACCTTAATGTGTTCGTTTGTGTTAGCAAGTTTCGACAAGCTAGTATATATCAATCAGTGCAATATTTTTTTAAAAAAAAATCTCTATGCAACATTAGTTTTTATTTTCTAAGATTCCACGCCTTGGAATGATGAAAAGAAATATCGTGCAGGGATAAGAGCAGATTCCTAAATTGGTTATAAAGCAGTCACCCGCGTGAACATCTGCGAGCGATTAAAATGATTTACTTCCAATGGTTCTTTCTGCAGCTGTGCCACTCTCCAGAGGAGAGGATTACTGGGTACTTCGAAAATGGCGACAGTGATCGAATTAAAAGACAATTGTCAATTAAAATGATGATATATCACACTACTGGAATTCGAAATTTCTTTTATCAACCGGTACTCGAAATGCTCATAATTTTCCTTGAAATAAAGTGGAATCATTGGTTTCGACGGTATTAAAATAGTGCATCGAAACATTTACTTTTGTTCTAATCACCAACTACTGAAAATGTATATACGGCGAAATTATTACAAGGCTTGTAAAATCATTGTTTGAGAAAAACAATTTTCGCTCGAAATACACAGATTTTGAAGAACCAAACTGAATTTTATTGAAGAGAAATTTCACAACAGTAAAATACTTTTTAAGGTAAAAGTGAAAAAAATAGTACGATTTGCTAGTTATTCCACTTTTACAAAATCTTTTAAATTTCAAACGCTTTAATTAGTTCTGTCAAAAAATAATATAATAATAATAACGACAAGGCATAATATTTGTCCGACACACAGGTTTGACTGTTGATTTTAAAATTCAACATTTTTAATTTTGCGAAGAAAACCTTTTAACAAGTGTCAGCAGCTTTTTGCGGCAAACCTCTGCTGGAGATAGACAGAACAGCAAATGAACATTCCACAGTTTCTTATTACACAAACAACATGTTACCATCACCGAAAAGTTAAAAACAGCCGATGGCATTGGTAAAAAGCGAAAAATAATTTTACACAAAATACATATTACATAGAAATTGTAAATAATAATAATAATTGGATAGAAATTAAATATAGCATACATATGAGCATACAAATACAATGATAAAATACAATTAGTGTAATAAAAAAATACAATGCCATCCAAACAATATTGCTAATTAAATTTCATTTTTAGATTAATAATTCATCTGTGTTTCATGCAACATACTCCAATTCAAATTTTTAAAAATCTCACGTATAAAAAATAATATTATCAAAAAAACATGCTTTTACACAGTTTGTAATAGAAGTTTTAAATATCAGCCCGCCCCCATTTTACTGTTCTCAAAATTCTACTTCTGGTAGCTTTTATTTTTATTTTAAACTTCTTAAAATTCATTTTTCTTATAGAGAAAAACATTTTCTTCCCCTTTATAATAAATATTTCAGTTTTACAATGGGCAATGGAAGAATTTTTCACAAGTACTCAAAATTCAAAGACAGGAGATCAAGAGTCCGACAAGACAATGTGCTCAAGTTAAGTACCTCCACGACCAGAAGTTTTAATTTCTAAACAAAAGAAAATTACTTGAGAGTACTTTTAATCAGAAAGGAAAAAAAATATCGCGACAGCATAAAACTCATTCAATTAAAACGTCCAGATATTCCGATCTCACAATCTCTTTCACTGTAGTTCTGTTCTCTATTGATTGATCATCTAGCCTGAACATAGTTTGTGCTTCATGTGCCAGTTGGATAGCAACACTTAAATTCATTTCTTTTCAAAAAATTTCTCGATCTACAAGATGAATCCAACAACCCTACCATCTCCACTTGGCAGAGTTAAAAAAAATTCCAGACATGCCAATATTGACAACAGCCAACACATCAATAGAGGTTGATAACATCTAACCGAATGTTCATATAAAGCCATTTCCTCCAAAAACTTACAACGATATCAATGGAATTTACTACCAATTTATCGGATATGGAATACGCGAAAATTGATATTTTCCCCTTATCTTAATTGACAATCGTGCGAATGGGTTTAACCTCGACTCTTCCTATCGTGGAGAGGAATCATAACGTTGGGGCGATCAACAAGGAAACGAATGAGAGTCCAGCCAACGACAGACAACAACCGGTCTCTGTTTTCGTTTTATCTCCCGCGATGAAGTTTATCTACGCAAAAACTCATCATAAATTTTATCGACGCCACTGTCTACAGCTCCTCAATGAGGCAACAATCTCTGAATAAATGAAGATTCTTCTATGACAACAAAGTATACAAAGAAATCATTTGCCTGATAGCACACATAAATAGGGGGTTCTTTTTTACGAGACAGACTATAAATAGTAATCAGATTAATGAATATTCACGGCACAAATAAGCCACTTGTGTATTTAATATTTTAAGAAAACCACACCGATAATGACTCAGCAAAAAGATTGAAATTGATAGTGTATCCGGTAGCCATTTTCCCCTCCCCTCAAAGTTTGCAATGGCAGAATGCCAGATTTCTCAGGATTCCGTTGTCCATTCTTAAAATCTTGGCACGTTTGGAATTATTGATTCGATGCTCGAAAGAAGATTAGTATTTTAAAATTCTAAAAGGGGAACGAACTTACTCGATTTTTTTCTTCAGTTCGAATTGTGTACCATTTGGATTGAAAGCAAACCACGTGCTTGATGATGGACTGAGTGTTTACTAACGTCGTATTCTAAAGCAACACAAGAATATTGGGGAGGGACTTCGTAATTTTGAGCTACGGTCAAGTAATGCGGACGACACCTGACTCTTCTAACTTCCACAGTGTCAGGGCTTTGAGTCAGGTGGATTTAACGTTCATCAGCCGCTCTTCACGGCGGGTCTCTAGTGGTACGAGGGCTCGAACTCACGACACGCTAGCCATGAGCCCTTAACCATGACTACTACGCTACAGCGGCCACTGCTCGATGATGGACATCAAAAACAAAATCAGTTGACAATGTCAATTGAAGGAACCGTACTCAAAATTTCCCTATCGTAATGATGCGAGCAAATCGAGGTTCTAAAACAGACGATGATGACTTAACAAAAAATAATCACCAATAGCTACCGAAATGTAACAAAGCGTGCAAGGCTTAAAACTTACATTATTTAAAGTAGAACACGAACTAACCAAACGAGACGTGATCACCCCTCCTCTCACACACATTTATCCGGAATCGCATAGTGACACGGAATGGAATAACGGATAACTTTAAAGTAGCTTACACTTATGACCCGTTTAAATTATTTGATCTTAAATATCGCAGAATAGGGATAGAATGTTATGAGAACATGCTAGAATTACCGCAATTCCATTATTCGAAGTTCTCTCTTTAGTCAGCCAGGAGTTAGGGTTTGGTGTTGCTTGTTTTGATTTTTCTAAAACAGACCCAACTCCTTAATTCCGAACTTCAGAATGCAAGCATATGATATATGAAACCAAGTAGTAGTCAAGAATGAAATAAATATATATATATAAGTAATAATACCTAAAACTACCTTAAAAACATCTGGGTCCAACAAGAAGTAGCCCTATAAAAGGAAATAATACATGTGCAACTCTGTCAGAAGTTTTTGATAAGCCCCATTAGAGGGAATTTTAAGCACATTTTCCCTATCCGTGAGAGAAATTCAAAGAATTAAGAAGTTAATTAGTTCGTTTGTGTGGCACAGTGGCAACGATCATTTTCGTACCGATTTTTTTATTCAATCGATTGCTGCATGAAACTTTATCGTCTGATTTTATGCTTGTTGCGCTGGAAGTTGTTTTATATTTTACGTGGTTTGGTTTGCTAATAAAATGTTCGAAGAAAAATTTACAAAATATCTAATTTAAAATATGTGCACACATCCATTTTATGTGAATGTGGAGTGTGTTCTACAACACATTTCAATAAAATACGACCAGAACAGCAGCATTACGCTTTACGACACGGCAATAAAAAAATAATGCTTCAATTACAACAGAAATGGCTACTAACAACAGCTAATAAAAATTCCTGACATAAATAAATATATCCAAGTCGAAAAGTGATTTTCTTTTTCTCGCGCGCATTCAATGCTTCCGTCGAAATAAAAAACACAATAAAGAGCTTGTTCCCATCAACTATCATCTCAAATCTCATTTCAATTAGAAGCGGCTTCTCTGAAAGGCCAGAAAATGTGAGAACTCGAATTATTGCACTGAGTTCCCACTCCTCCGGTCTATTTATATACAGCAGCACCAGCACTCACTCACAAAATCATTCATCAATATCATTCGAGTGAATGAATTACGTATTTCAAAATGAGAAAAAAAATTAAATTTTTTTTTATCGGTCCCAATCATGATACTATGTGATTTTAGTTCATACAATTATTTCGTAAGATTAAAAGACTTTTCGCGGCCATTTTGTATATTTTCATTGATCTTACACGCATTAAAAAATACTGTGGAAATTTCAATAAGAACAAACTCGAGAATTCTATATAAATTTTACTTTTGTGTTTGTATGTCATCAATATTATGGCAAACATTCACATAAAATATGAAGATGTTGAATGAATAGAAATGGGTAGTGAGGAGCAGTGGCGCACACAAGAGAGATGTCCTAGGGGTCATGACACCCCACCCCCATAGCCCTTGATTTTTTTTTCTTTTTCGATTGGTTATATTCCTATGTATACATTACGTAAAATATAATGATGTATTTGTTATTAGTAATTAATTTTATTAATTAATGCTATTTATTCAACAATTTTGTATTGTTTTTGTTCCCAAAAATCGACAAAATCAAAAGAGTATGTTGGGCGGCGTATTATAGCATGATACGAAAATGGTGGATTTTCGACCCTAATCCCCCTCTTGAAAAATTTTTGTGTGCGCTACTGGTGAGGAGAGCACTGTAAAGTAACACGAGGTCAAAAAACGACGGACCTCAAATTTATAATCCACAGTCAAGTGAGGGGGATGGCACCTGAGCTGGCACCACTCTCTCTGAAATTCCTCACCACGATATTGGGAGGACTGAGCCTCTACAGATTAAATGTGCATCAGCCCTTCGAAACGAAGGGGGGGTCTTCAGTGGCACTAGGGCTCTAACTCACACATGACACGCCAACCACGAGTCCGTGACCAAAACAACAAAGCTACCGCGGTCACTCGAAATGGGTAGTTTCTGACACCATTGACATGAATCATTTTCCTAGACTTCCGAAGGATTTTCTTCTTCGATTTGGTTTCACACTCAACAAGAAATCCCGTACTCCAAATTAAGCTGCATTTGATTTGGAGTTGAAATGTTCAACCACAAAAGCAAAAGAAAAATAATGTATGTGGTTTAGTTTGAGGAATGGTTTCATTCAGACAGAACAAAAACGGATCTATGTGATTTCCTACAATGAATTTTTGAACATTTTCCCCTTCCTCCCGACCAGTACCGATTTAAGCTCATTGCTTGCATTGGACGCAGAGGACCTACAGAAACTGGCGGATCGAAATTCATAACCAGAAAATCTGGTCGAGTCCACCTTATCCTGGTCCTTTCGGGCCCGGCTCCTGGGTGCCCAATAGGATAAACCGGCACTCAGCTCTCGACTAACATAAATGAATAAATATAACTGTGTAGTCTTTATCAAAGTGTACGAAACCATGATGGTACATAATACTTTGTTAATTCATTAAGCATAATGTGATAGGTGCAATGATGTAACCGACTTTCCGTTATTTGTACAATAGATCACCTGAAAATCGCTTTAGTAAGAATATTGAACATATATTATGAGAATAATGCATATCATGTATTTAAAGAAGGCAGCAGGCAGCAAACTGATAAATCTCTTTTTAGCTATACAATACTTGTAAAATCGTTCATATCAAGTGCATTTTTAAATGTATCAACTCTTTATTGTATTCTATGAATGCAGTAGATATTTGAGACTTAGATTTTAAAATGCAAGCCAAAATAAGTCACTCATCAGACACAATAACATATCATATTATTAATATATGACATCTTAAAATAACGATATACATGAATTCTTAAGCATGAGATTAAAATATTTCATTATCATCATCATATCTGGCAAGACAACCACCCCTCGTTGGACAGTGCCTTCCTTTGAAAATTCCTTAATAATGACTTATTTTTACTTTTGTTTTGTAAGTTTTCTTGTTTATAATATTAAGTCTGATTCCACTGAGTCTACCCATCTCAGCCTTGGTCTTCCATGCTTCCGAATCTCAGTGACTTTGAACTGCAGTACCTTTTTGACAATATTATCCTCTAACATTCGAATTACATGGGTCATCTAATTCATTCTACTTGTTTATATCTATTTAATGAGGACAGGTTAATCATGAAAATAATTCCCGGATTAAAATTTCTATCATAAATGATTTTTCAGCTTTTCCTCTATTAATTGTAATACATTTCCTTAAGTATGAGGTCCGTGCTGTTCAATTCCAAATTAAGATTTTAAAATTCTCTTTTATCATTTTATCTACAACTAACTACTAGCATAACAAACAAAAAAAAACCAAACGATAACGTTACATATAGCAATCGATTGAACAAACATAAATCGGTACAAAAATTACTGTTGCCACAGTGCCAAACGAAATTAATTACATCTTTCCTAACTGAATCTGTGGCACGAGTAACCGCATAAGCACTGCTGCACACTCGCAAGCAGACAGAAAATCCAGTGACATAAAACTAAAGTTGAAGATCATGGTATCAGTACAAATTTAGAAACGGCATGAAAACCGATATTTAAAACGCATTAAGTAACTTAATCACCGTTGATTAAAAAAAAGAAAAACTACGACAAGAGCTCATTTGACGCTTCGATTACTCCCAACAGGGCGTGGCTTGCAGAATGGACGCGCACCTTCATTGTCATTTGTTAAACACTTTCAAACGTGATTGACCTCAATCCCGAGATTAATTGAAGCGGCTTTTTATATGAATGGGAATTGCCAATAAAAACGAGGAGCTCCCATGTAGGCAGAGAGAGATTCCTTTTTATCACTGTCTCTGCAAACAGTAATGACAATCAATTATCACACCCACGGAACCACACAGAAACCATTGTTCAGCTCCGTCTGCAGAAGGACACACACATGGCATCCATTAAAGTAAAGATTTAAAATATTCTTTTAACATTTAAATGAAGGCACGGTAAGGTTTGACGCCTCCACACAAGTGCTGCAAGCTAGACAATGGATTTAAAAAGTCAGACAGTTAAAAGAGTAAATTATTGGTATTCGAAAAAAAAAAGGTTATCGCGCGTTTGGAGCGGCAAACTACAACAGGTGAATTGCTGAAAGATTCGAAAATGGCGATTTGAATTCAGAGAAAACTGTAGCGAAAATTTCAATAAGTGATGCTTGAACTTTCGTTTTGACAGTTTGTTATCAATAAAGACATCTGTTTAACAAGGTGCAAGAGGAAAGGGGGGAAACTGACAAGTTGTTAAAAACCACTCGTAAGCGACTAAGGAAGTTAACCCACAAATCATTTGTGCAACTAGTCAATGTCAAGTTTATCTTATCAAATATTTAAATTTCGATAGTACTGGCATGTTATTTAACTTCCTCACACCCATCCGCTTTCAACGTAAAAAAAAAATTCCAACTTAAATTTACTCAGTTATGACGTTGCCCTTATAAAGAAAAACCTAACATTTCCTTGTTTTATCCCGAATAAGAATTCCTTTATACTTATATACATACATTCTCTCTTCTCTCTCTCTCTCTCTCTCCGCTCACATAAAATTAATTTATAACTTTCAGATTCATCAATACTGTTAAAAAATCGATATTTTTGTACATTAATTTTGTATATTGCATGTGCGTATTTTTTTCAAAAAATTAAAGATAAATAAATGAGTAAAGTAAATGCACGTACACAGACTACTTTAGAAGGAGGAGTTATATTTTTAAGATTAGAGGGAAAGAACTGAGACGTAATCTTTATGCTAAAAATTAAAAATATGTGACGAACTAAAAATTAAAAATCCCGACCCTTGAGTACGTCACTGTTCATAGCTACCACATAAACCCAAATGAAATCAAGAAAGCAACACTTGATACACACAGAAACTTGCACATTTATCAAACAAATCCAAATATATTTCATAACTACAGTCGAACCTCCATATTGCGAATTTTTCTATAAAATGAACTTTTCCTGGAACCTTGAACATTTCACGATTTTCTTCGTAAAATAACCTCTCTATAGCGAAGTGCATTTTCTATATAATGAACGTTTTCTTTTGCGATGCAATTTTTTTTCTCCCTATTTTAAAAGTATTTCTGAACATTTCAAGTTATTCTCTCATTAACACATTTTATGGGGTGTCATAAATCTTGAACTAGTTTTATTAGATCCTAACTCGCCGAGAGCATTAGAGTTCTGGACGGTTCATCCAAGAAGTGCAACCATTAACCCCCATTGTCCAGTTCACTAGAAACATCTTCGATGTACCCTTTCACACTCAGTGGAGTTGTTCCGTGTTCTAGTTATAAAATAATGTATGTTTAATATTACTTGCATGCTTTAAATTAGAAAAAGTCCTTAAAATTCAATAATTTTAATAAAAGATTTTTTTTTTTCAATATTGAAAACACAGTGTATTCTTCGACATTCTTTTTCTTGTTTTCCCTTGCAGTTATTTTTTTTTTTTGATGGGTAAGATATATAAAATAAATACATATTAATTTTAAAAAAGGTGTGAACAATTACTTTTTTTTTAATTATAGTGTTTATGAATTTCAAATTTGTTTTAGGTGGTTTATGAAGTATATTAAAAGATGAACCTCTATATAACGAATTTTCCATACAACGAACTTTTTTCCGAGTTTTGGCGACTTCGATACATAGAGGTCCGACTGTAGTTATTCCGCAACGTAATAAGACATTGAAAAATAAGTCAAAGTCAAGCACCGAGTGAGTGAGTTATATTAATGTCGCACTATAAAGCATATTGGCTATGGACCTCGTCATTTTGAGCCTTAGTCAAAGAACGAGGACGACACCTGAGCTGACACCTTCCTCTCCTGCCACACCATACCAACAGGACATTGATCCTCGACAGATTTAAGGTGCATCGGTTCCCTCTACACGGTGGGTCTTCAGTGGCACTTGGCTCATAACACGCTAGCTACGAGTTCGTGACTATCAGGGACCCAGGGCCTCGCCTTCGGTGGGGGGTCTCGTTTCGTTCTCGACTCTGTCTTAATAAGATCATTATCTGGATAACTTTAGTTGTCAAGTATTATTCCCGTATACATTCTCCGAAAAACAGGCAATTTCAAACTGCATGTCAACTGACAAAAGTAGTATTATTATGTGGTGATAGGCATAATATCATAAACAATCGTGCAACTCATTTAGTTATAATGCGGTCATCGGCCGAGCCGGTTTCTGCCTAGATGATTTAGATTGCGAGTCTTGCATATATATTTGTTTCAAATTATCGTTTGAACGAGTATTTGACAAACTATAGACAGCCTACTTTTGCAAGGAGGCCCATGGTCTCAAAAAGTCTTCCAAGATTTCTCGGGGTCCAGGGCCTCAAACGAGTCTTAAGACGTCCTCGGTGACCATAACCACTAGGTTACTGCGGCTTCATTCAATAACCGATAAAATGTTCTAAGGTAAGTTTCATTGCAACAGCTAAAACTGCGAACTCCAGTTCCAATTCATAACATTTCAATTCGCAATACGTTAAATTAAATAAAAAGAATAAGGATTAATTTAACTGTAAAAGTGCATTAACACAGAAATTCACAAATCTAAAATCGTAACATGTTTGTATGATTATGCACAATTTTTTATAATATGAATAAATTCAATAACTAGATTGCTAATAAATCATTTGTCAAGGAGTTGTTTATGAAAGGGAAAGGAGGAGAAAAATCCTCTGACCCTTTCAAGCTACCAAAAGAGAGAAAAAAACCACATGTGTACAAAATAATTGCCACTTTTTGAAGGATTCCAGACCTTCCGTCAGCGGCCTCTTCAATATTTCAATACATTTTACAGCCTAGCGGAACTAAGCATCAGAAAAATCCCCAGACAGACAAAACAAACACTTAAAATTTTTTCTTTTTTCAAATGGATTAAATCAAAAACGAAACAAAATCACAAAAGAAGCTTATGATCGATTAAAGCAGGTGACGGCGAGGCATCACTTAGGCTTAATCGCAGCATAGCAGAAGGCCAGACATATTTTACCAGAATACTAATAAAAAAAAAAGTTAAGAATAGAGTTCAATAAATCTCGTACACAATCCAGTGAGGTTTTAGACCTGTAGTGGTCACATAATTTAAAGGATTACGTCAGGAAGATGGAAAAAGTAGAAGAAAAAAAAAAGTCGTCAGGCATCATTAGTTGTACGAACTACTATCGATGTTGGATAATGATACATTGTTATTGCCGAAGATCCATGCTGGGTTTTTTTAGACGATACATCTTCATCATTTCAAAAAAAAAAAATCCTGTTCGGACAGCACAAAAGCTCTTATAATAAATATAAACCAAAGCACATTATTACATAATAAAAAACGTTCTATTTGTCCCATGTACTTCGATATTTCGATTAAAAATTTATTTCTTAAAAATCGCTTGTCATTTTAGAACAGGACTTTTCACAGTATTTTGAGAAGAGAAACTGATGAAAAATTTTTATTCCATAATTATTCACGTTTCATTTTGC
Organism: Trichonephila clavipes; assembly: GCA_019973935.1. Taxonomy (NCBI): domain Eukaryota; kingdom Metazoa; phylum Arthropoda; class Arachnida; order Araneae; family Nephilidae; genus Trichonephila; species Trichonephila clavipes. Next base: position 726,339 of record BMAU01017866.1, on the reverse strand, counting down.
GGTAGAGTTGTGATGCAATTACGAAGAAAAAGGAACACGGTAACTGTTTCGATTAATGATCTATAATAGAATTTCCCAACAATTTTTAAGAATATGTGTTTCATAATGCACTGGCTAAAGCAAATGTCCGAAGAACAGCAGTTAAAATTAATGAGGTTTAAAAATATGGATGGGGAAAATAAAATTATCAAATTTGACTGCGGCAACAAAACTGAAGATTCCAAAGAGATCATCCAGAAAATTTGATAGTAATTTGATAGAAAAACTAATGTATAAGTAATGAGTTATGCCAACTAAAAAAATAAGTATAAGATTGAATTATTTTGACCATATTATAGAGATATGCATTTTTTTTTCTCTACAGAGAAAAAAAAAGTTTATTGTGATCCATTGATTTAAATTGTAATGCTACTTAAATAATAATAAATTAGCAAATACTTTTGATAAATGTGAATCACAAATTTAATGTGGAAGTACAAATTAACAAGGAAATTTAAAAATTTATATTTATATGAAACCACAACGATAAAGGAAACAATACTTTTAGAAGGAGAACACATTTTAGAATGCAAAACATGAAGGGAAAAAAATGTTTAGATGAGAGGCGGGCAGTAGTTTTGTCAATAGGGTTAAATTGTGGAAACGGAGGACAGCACCTTTTAAAAATGAGTGCATTCATTGGTTAACTGTCTCTCAGGGAGAAAAAAGGTATATATTATACCGTAAAAATCATTTATTTTAAATTTAATGAAATAGTGATACTTTATTCAATTTATTTTTTGGGCTCGTATATCATCTATAACTGCAAGCACATTTAATTTTAGACTATTCCATTATTTTATTAATTTTAGAATATTCACAACACTATTCTACATTTTTTTTTTTTTTTTTTGTTAAAATCAGGAGGGAGATTGATCTTTGCAATTCTCTTGACAACTAATAAGTTAATTTAAACCAATTTGCATGCATATTTATTCTTGTTGCTCGTCATGCATAAAAAAAATTCGCTAACAAACATACGTTGAAACAAATATTGAGAACATTTTCTCTATATGTGATTTTCTGATTGGTGGGTAGCAACAAAAAAAAAAACTCTTTGGGAGTCGCTGTTTGCTCACCCCTGTTGTATACTAATCCGTTTTCACATGCACACAAATGCTGGCATTAGCAAAAACATAACTTCAGTGTTTATCCAACCACTCTTAGAAAAACTCGCTTATTAAATTTACACATGGAACACACATTCCTATATAAACACATTAAATTCCAACGTTCTTCTAACACTGAAATCATCATTATTTCTCATCAAAAAAAAATCTACAAATGACTCATTATCACATAACAATCCAATCTCGCACAAAGGAAGCAAAAAAAATAAACACAGCGTGCTTACCTCGTGGGCTAGCATCCGGCACTTATTCCCATGGGGATGTAAACAACCAGGGGTGATGAAAAAAACACATTCGCAGAAATATCAATTATAAAAAAAAACAAGTGAGAGGGGCATGCACACGCCCTCACTTCCAAGAACTTCGTATTTGGAACTCCCGCAATCCGAACGCCGAGAATCACAAATTAAAAGGACGTGACGTAATGATGTGGACAAAAAGCGTAATCAGCGCACACACACTCGCTGCCTCTTCTGGACTGACGAACTGCTGGGGAAGTGCAGTTTCATCTGAAGCAGTCAGTAGGAAGGATGAAAAAAAGAAAAAGGGATAGCAGGCATTCCATGCGAGCTAAGCCACGCCTTCCCGTGCAGAAGGCAGATGATTTTTTGATTGAGAGTGATTTAACAGAAGGCGACGAAAACTGAAAGGGTGTGACACGCTGATATCGAGTAAGTGACAAATGGATGGGATGCCTGAGATGGAATGGAAAAACATCTTTTTTGGAGATTTTTACTGTTTTGGCGGGCGCCGAACTAGTGGGGTATTATTCTGAAGAGTCATATCCCCACTCTTTCTCTTCTAGGAAATACGATTCCAGGAGTTTATTGACGTGTTAGAATCTTTACGAAACGTGTGGGGGGAGAGGGTACCTTTCATATCTTTCCCAACTCTTACTATTAGTTCACTCTCTCCCTATGTATATTTATTATATCTTGTTCAAATTTTCAATCTACTTTTTTAAACTTGTAGTGAATGGCACTTGATGTTAATACAGTTTTTCAAATATTAATTCATTAAGTAAATTTAATTAACTTTGGCACTTAAGAATGTGACTCTGTCACATTTATATACATATTTATATTAATTGTAATTGTTTAATAAAAAGTAACTAAAATAGAATTATTCTATGTTAACCTAAGTAGGAATTGACTTAATTTTTTTTTATTTATATTAGTTGTTGTATTCACATTTATAATAGAAAATTAAGTACAATAAAATGTAAATTACGGTTACTAGTAAAATTCACATTGCATGGAAATTTCAGAATTTTAAGAGTGCTTTCTCAAAATAATAAATCACTTTGTTTGAACGACATCAACTTTTCATGAAGTTTCGGTATTCTACCATTACTTTGAGCTAGTTTGAATTAACGTCATCCCAAAAACTATGAGAGGGCAACGAACCTCGTAATTTTGAACCATATTCAAACGGCGAGGAAATATCTAAGAATTTAGGCTAAGAAAAAAATCCCTCCCATTTTTTTATAGCTAGTTTTGTTAAATTAATCGCACTGCATCTTCTTCTTGCTTGTATCATTCTCAGTGGCGCACACAAGGTGAGAGGGTCCACTGGTTCGGGCCCCTCTTCAATAACCTTAATTTTTTTTTTTTTTTTTTTTTTGTATATAGTATGTAAAGTTTAATTATTTGTAAATAATAATTTTATTAATGCTAAATATTTTCTCGACTATTTATTTTGTACGGTTTTTTTTTTTTTCCGACAATTGACAAAATCAAAAAATATGTTTGGCGGCGTATTGGGGTATGATACGAGAATGGTGGACTTTCGAACCTGGGCCCACCCTTTGAAAAATTCCCGACTGCACCACTGATCCTTCTGTATTAAATACAAGGTAAACAAAAAAGTTCTTGCCGTTTTTCATGACCCAAAAGAACATGACATACAAACAGTGTAGCCTATTGTTAGTCTTCGAAGTAATCACCATCGGCATCCAGTACCTTCTGCCAACGTGTCTCCAGTTGTCCAATCCCCTTGTGGTAAAACGCGGGGGTGTTGGACGCAAAGAAGTCCGTGAGAGCTTGGAGCACGTCTGCTTCATTGGTGAAGGATTTACCACGAAGCTGATTGTCCAGGGAATGGAAGAGGTGGTAATCTGATGGTGCAAGGTCAGGTGAGTAAGGAGGATGGCACAAAGTCTCCAACCAAGTCGCTGTATCGTATTCCAGGCCCCCCGCGCGACATGCGGCCTCGCGTTGTCATGCAATAACAGTACACCCTTTCGATTAACCAGTGCTGACTCATCTGATGCAGTGCCTGTTGTACACGTTCCAATTGCTGCGAATACAGGTCCGCAGTGACCGTTTGGCCCGTTGGTAGCAACTCATAGCGAACCACTTGACGACAAGTCCACCAGACACAAAGCATAATCTTGCGTGGGTGCATAGGTGGTCTTGCGCTGTGCGGGGCAGTATCCTGGGGTGACAACCAATAATTGGTACGCTTGGATGTGTCATACAGGACCCACTTCTCGCCACTGGTCAGCACTCGATTGAATATGGATGCGCTACGGTGACGAGAAAGTAACGATAAACAGGCTGCCACTCGTTCTTGCTTATGGACTTCCAACAGCGTGTGAGAAACCCACTTGCTCAGCCTATACGTCGTACCTAAGCGGTGCAGGTGAAGTCTAACCGTTTCACTGGAAGTGCTGAATTGTCTTGTAAATTCAACACGTTTGACTACTGTCCTCCACAATGGCCGCCTGCAGGGCTTCGTCATCCAAGGCTTGTGGTCGTCCTGCTCGAGCTTTATCACAGAGGAACAAATCTCCCGACCTGGATTTTTGAAAGCAAAGCCTTGCCGTACGTTCATTGACAGCACTATCCCCAAACGCTTGACATATTCGGCGACTTGATGCAGCGGCTGATAAGCCCACTTTGAAGTCATAAAGTAAACAACCCCAAACGAGCTCCTTCGATACGTCCATTTCGTTTCGCTACTGTACGAGTTCCGATTGATGAATGTGAGCATTGGACCTGCGTTTACACCAACTGATATTCCTACTCTCGACTGACGGTTTCTCAATCACGTCATACACGAATTTGCATACTTATTCTCACTTCTTTCAATGGAAACGCGCAAACGGCAAGAACTTTTTTGTTTACCTTGTACTTTGCATGTGGTTACTCCTTAAATTCTTTCTATTTATCATTTGATTAACGTATCATTTAAAGTTAAATTTTAGTATAGTTTGCCTTCATGGTGCACTAGAAACTACATGAAAACTACTGGCAACAGAACTAGTAATTTTGAACTATAGTATAGTAATGAAGATGACCCCGGGACCACGATGCGAGAGTTCAAAAAGGTCTAGTTCAAGTCGATAATCGTTATCATCTATCATTTCCAGACTAAAATTTTCAGTGTGAGCAGAACTCAATTTGAACGCCGCCAACTATGTGGTGAATTATCAACCATGACCACTGTTCACTAACCAATCAGTGGCGCACAGCAACAACATCGCGGGGAGAGGGGCAAACCCTAATGTTATAGTTTTGCAATCTTTTGTAAAATCCGTCTTGGGGGGCCCCAAACCTAATTTTGCAGGGGGAGGGGGCTAATATTCTCCATTACGCCACTGTAATCAACAGTAGACATGAGGACATAATCTCTCTTAACCATATTTGAGGTTAAGTCACATGACAAGTCTTATGCGAAAAAAAAGCCGGACCCCCTGAATCGACTGGAAAATCACTGTTAACAAAGTTTTTTCATCACAACCATCAAGCCAATGGCGAAACGTAAGCCCCCGCATCGCGGAGGGGCCCAGGAGTCTAGGAGGCCAAAGCCTGACTGACGTCTTGAACGCAAACCTTTGTAAGATTCGGCTTGGGGCCCAAAAGCTAACCTAACAGAGGCCCCAATATTCTCCGTTATGACACTGCAGGGGCAAAGTGGAGGATATTAGGGCCCCCTGCAATGCGGGAATCTTTGAGCCCCTCCGCAATGAGGGGTGTACATTAAACCCACTGGCGTAGCTAGTCCTAAGTGGCCCCCGTATGAAAATTTCTTGCACATCCTTTTTCGGGGCCCTTTAATATATTAACAATTTTTTCTTCATATATCTTGGGGCCTCCGTAGCTTGGGGGCCCCGTATCATTGTTACGGCTGATACGGCGGTAGCTACGCCTCTGATTAAACCACTGCTTGGCAATATCATTTATAAATAAAATGTACACATTTGAAAAACATTAAACATATTATATATATTCATCCTATTTTAAAAGTAAATCATTTTGATGAAGGGGTAGGAAAGTTAGCCATCCGATCAGAGCAGATAATTTATCTCAGAAAAAGCTCCAGTTCATCTTGTACACGCCTAAAAATACACACTATCCAGCTAGCGCGCGTGTGGCCATCACTCAATGGAGAAGGCTATCTAAAAAGCATCCCTTACATAAGGCAGGCCTCGCATGAAAGCTTTTATTTTGACAACGCCACGGCGAATGGTAGAGGGAGGGCAGAGGTACGACACTTCATTAGAAGTTCCAGATAATGATGGTGACGAGATACGTCAAGAGCGCACTTTCGTTTCCGGGCGAATCAAGATAGCGACGATATAATGGATAGCTTATTACGGGAACAGAAATAATGCAGAGAACGAATGCGGTCTTTTTAATTGGTTTATTTACGCTTTGATTAAAAGTAAATTACAAAATCTTCATCGTAAAGAATAAAAAAAAATATTTTTGATCAAAAAAATTCTTTATAACAAATTTTTACATTAAATACCCGAGGGGTTGACAGAACTGAAACAGTATTACCTTTAAAAAGAGGGTTGCACACACAGACACAAAGGCGACCGTTGGTGTGTGTGTGTTAAAAAACGTCGCCCTATAAACAACGACACGCGGGTTATTGGTGACGGGTTTTATAATAATGCACCATGGTCAAGTGACAAGGACAACACTTGAGCTCCTCCCGCTTCGAACTTCCACACTAAGCCAATAGCAGGACTTTTAGCCTCAACAGATGTAACGTGTTCCAGCTCCTCTACACGGCAGATCTTCATCTAAGTTTCGGACCAACAATTCAGCAACGCTGACCACGAGTTCGCGACCATGACCACAAAGCAGCCGCGGCCACTTAATGTACATGAACGAAACGGTTAATGATAGGAATTCTTTTGAGAAGGGGAGAGTATAGATTTTACCTTAAGACATGTGGGGGGATTTTTGAAACTGATTTGTTTTGTGGTTTTTAAGGCTCACCTTTGTTTTAATTCTATAATATGCACTACATGTGATATCATTAAATAATATATGAGTAAATTTAAATATTCTTTTTCCCATTTTACTAGCGAAAACTTCATATTTCTAAATTGAAATTTTTACATTTTATAAACGAACTTTCATTCTTCTAGTTTTATTTCCCGAAAAAAAATTATTTTTCCCATATTTCGGTACTTTGCTTCGTATTAGAATAAAGAATGAGTCATTTCTAATCAAACCAAACGTCTGGAAATCTGTCGAACTGCAAATAGACCAATCCATAGGAAGCAGTAAAAATGAGATCAAGTAGACTATCTTCATAAACACTAAAGGCAGACGCAGAGACTGAAAGGTAATGGTTTCGAGTTAAACAGCTCCCGACGTGTTCAAATCAAGCCGTATAGATTTGATTTTCATTCCAATTGGCTAAATTCATGACGGCCACACGACAAATGCAATCACGTGTTCTTCATTAAATTGAAAACTGACAGATTCGTACACGTTTTACTTGTAAAACTGAGACTTTCAAATTTGGTAGTTGAGTAAAGATGTTCCAAGTATTAAGATTCTTCAAAAACTTTTTCAAAATTAAAAAATATATATATATATTATACATGTAATTTTAAATCAAATGTATTTTGTTTAACATGTAAATGTTATTGTTTACAAATATGTACTTTTTAAAAGAAAGTTTCTGCAAAAATCAAACGTTGGCAACAGTAAGACCCATGATCTGGCTGACTGGAAACACGTGATTACATTTATCATGTGACTATGACGTCGCATGAACTAGCCGATTAAGACCTGATATGCAGAATGATAGACCATTCCAGTTTCTTGAATTGGGTTTTTAGCCCACAAGAGGCATGTTGTAGAAGGTGGAAAAGTGACAGACAAATTCAGAAATGGCCCACAATTTTTGACGATGGCTCAAAATTGCTAATACTTCTGTTGCTTCTAGAGGGACTTTACAGCAAACTAAACAAAATCATCTCAAATCGAAAGAGGCAACGCTAAGAAAACATCATGACTGTAGCTGCAAACTGAAATGAGTATCATACAGTATTCTGTTTCAAATTATACTAATTAAGAGAAACTAAATTATAGTATCTGTAATTCACTCCTTCAAAAAATACTAATTTAACTTCAACGAGCATCACACTTCCCCAACGCTCGACTGAACTCGACGAAATTTGTTTTTAAACTAACCCAGATTTTATGAATGAATTTTTATAGCTGAAGTATATTGCTACTTAATGTTTCACTTTCTTCTCGGGATGTTCTCACGACATCAAAAAAAAAAATTAAAAAAATCCTTCTTTATTTACGTTTTGTTTTTATCCCAGTTCTCATCCGCATGTGTTTATTTTCAAAAGCCACTTGACAGCAAACATGTGTTACCATTGAAAGACACTTTTCACAGCTCTTTTTCTGTCACCGTGACATCAAAAACCACCCTGCACATTAAAAGTGAAATAAAACCATCTTAACATTTTTCTCTGAAGACGCTAAAGAGAATTACTTTGAACGGCAGAAACAAAAGAGTTACGATGTCTCTGACAACGACACCCTTCCAGTGCGCCTTTCTTTCACGGTTCACAACCGCGCATAATATCGGAGTCGACGCGCGCACTCCAACGATCTTCGTACTCCCGTTTCCATAGCAACCACGACAGGATGTTGAACCTGAAAAAGGGATGCTCAGAGGAAGGTCGATTTCGGTAACAAATTTTCGTGGCCGTTCCAAGAGTTTATTTTAAAACCTACGCGCAGCCAAGGGGAAAAAAAACAGATTGCCATTGACCGAGACATGCTTTACATTTGCTTTCAATCCATTGTTCTGAACGTGAGCGTTTTATTAATGAAACAACTAAACAAATCCCCCTTTTTTAATGCACCACTGCTGATTAATTATAGCTTATTTAAATAAAATACAGAAATTTTGCTACATTTGAGAAGGAAACATGTTATAGAATTTTAGGTAATAGCTAAAAATTGGAATGATAATAAGCAATGTACCATTAGATCTGCCAACAGTGAATACCACTAACACACGTTTCTAATAAAATATTAGATTCATCTCTATACTACCTATAATCTTATTTATAAATAACACTGAGAGTGGAATAATTCAGCTATTGAATCAAAAATAGTTTAGTGTATGCAGTCCTTTCCTACTATATCTACTGAATTTGATTCTAATTTCAATGCATTTTTTATTCCAACAACATTTTCGGCAAGAAATCTCCGAAACCAACCAAGCTACTAGATTTTTTTTAGACAATAACATTATCAATATCTTACAACAGGCAAAATAACATAATTAAATAATAAACAATTAAAAAAGGTTATCAATCCTACAAATTTGTTATCAGTGAAAGAGCACTCACTCAGCTGGCCCCATTTAATCTTTCTGAAATAAACATTTCAATTCGATTTGATCATTCAAAATGACATTCTTATTATAAATAGTAATAAACAGTTCCATACTTCATTTGCTGTTGTTGAAAGAACGATACAAATTTAAAAAGTAAACTGCTCTAAATGACAAACAGCATAAAATAAAAAGTAAGATACATAAACGATTTAATGACATGAAAACAAACTAAAAAAAAATTCATAGATATACTCAATACAATTAATGCTCAACTACTTTTGTTTATTTATAAAGCCTTTGCCACGTGTTTCCCCACTGACAGATAATGTAATAAGATAACAAGGTTGAATACCAAAAAAGAAAACCCCAGCTTGACACTTATTTTATTACGATGACTTTCTCTTAAAAATCTTAAATGTTCCCAAGCCACTCAGAACAAGTATTTGTTCATCATCAAAACATTTAAATTGCTTCGTACTAGTTAATCTTCATTAGTATATTCAAGGTTATCGGAAAACAAAAGAATTTATATAAACACATGACAAGTATCAAATTAGCAAGTAATTTTTTAATGATAGTATATATTATGACATTAGAATAATAGGACCAATTATTCAATTTCTATTTCCACTTAAAAAGAAAAAAAATACTCCGATCAATAAAAATCCATCATAATAAACATTCAATTCCCATTATGTAAAGCATCTTCAGTGTCTATTACATTGACACAACTAATGTAACAAGTTAATAAGGTTTGTAACAAAACTCAAGTACATACAGATCCTAAACTACTTTGGTTTTAATTAACACATATTTTAAAAAACCTTAAATTAATTTTAGGAACATTCGACCAGCACTTCAAACTGAAATTATCCAAAATAATTACAAAACTGTATGCAAGTCTTTTTCAGTAAAAATTAACCTTGAAAACATTATCACTACAGTACAAGAAACGGGTTTTAAAAAATTACTCACCTTGCGGGTAGCCCGAAACCCAGCCCAACCAGGTCCTAAAAGACGCCCATATTCGGCAACACACACCCTCAAAACGCAGACCACTGACAACCAAACTCGATGCGGTTTTCAAAAACGACAACAAAGGGAATGGCTCCGAGGTGGTATTTTTCTTACTCCAGTAAACAGGCAAATGACTCGCACCAACTGAAAGATGGACCGAACCGCCAGCAGGCAAAGCCTTTTCTACGATGTGGTTCGCCGACTTTCATATCGATCGAATAGTGGTCGTAGTACGATACCCAACGACGCTGAGCACGTGCGCGGGAAAAATGCCGGCTGTACACCACGCCCGGCGTTACAGAGCAAAGGCATGTCCACACACACAGGTGGGGTGGGAAGTGACACCGAGTTAATCATTTAATTCTTTCACTGTTTCAACGTGGCGAATGCACGCATAGTTGTATATAATGTGCATGTTTTTAAATTATTAATAACACACTAGATTGAAATTGAGACGGTTTCAATGGGAACAAAAGATCGATAACTTGATTAAATCGCCTTTGGAAAAAAAAAATGAACGTGCAGTCCACCCTCACATTTGTATTTCAAAAATAACGTCGAAGCGTAATTGGGTGTAGAATGGCATCGAGTACATCACTTTTATCAATGGTAACCGCAACGTCAAGTTAATTATCCAATCCAATTATCTCATTTAGAAATGGCAACACACCAACTCTGGTTGTATAATAGGGTGGATCGCGGAAAAAGGAGAAAAAAAGTCATTATTATTCACAACCTACCTATGCGGGAAAGACGTTCTGTGGTGCGAAGATCAGGAGAAAAATAATTTCAAAATTTAATATTGCCACAAAAAGAGTTGAATTTTCGAAAAAATGGAAAAAGACTTCATTTGGGTCAGATGATTTTAAATTCAAAGAAAAATTATTTTTCTACAATATAAATAACCGTGATTATTGATAAATGAGTACTGAATAATGAATAGTACAATGTACGTTGCAAACAAATTTCATAATCCAGCTCTCGACCCGCACTGTCCAATAAGTACGACCCACGCTTTTTTTTTTCCCCCGTCTTCCACTTCATCGTGCAACGTAATTTCGACAGTAGTTTTTTTTCTTTTAAAAATTTAGAGCTTAAGAGAGAAGTGGAGTGTTTTTTTCCCCTTTTTTTTCTGTTAATATTTAGTAGGTGTCCTCTCATCGCAATATACGTTAAAAAGTACTAAAATACTTGTTTTTCTTTAATAAAAATTACTTTTGACTTATTAACATGAAAAAAAAAGCCCAAGTGAGTGAGTGAATATTAACGTCGCACTGTTCAGTTACACGAAGGCTTATGGCGACGGACCTCGTCATTTTGAAGCATGGTCAAGTGACAAGGAACTACACCTGAGGTGGCATCCCCTTCTCCTTAACTACCACACCACACCAACGGAAGAACGCTTGAGCTCTCGACAGATTTAACGAGTATAGACCCCCTACATGGCAGGTCTACAGTGGTACTGGGCTCGAACTCATGACACGCCAGCCACGAGTCCGTTACCTTGAGAAAAAAGTTCCAATACTAACCCTATGCGACAGTATATATATATTTAACACAAAAATTTATATTTTTATATTATTTTTCCCTTTCGCGAAAAGGTAGGTTTTGAAATTCTAAAAATGTTTCGACCCATTTTTCTGTATGCCACACATTTTTATATCGTTAAGAGTTTTCTGTTGAAAAGCATCGTAAAGAGGGCGCTGCTGTGCAACACAAAACTTGTTTTTGTTTATGTGGAAGAGCTCAGTGACAGGTGAGCTACCGTTTTGTACAGTTGTAAGCTGTAATTAAAGGGTCGGTTGCCCTAATAATACAACCTAAGTTATAATTATATATGTTTGTTTTTTTTGCGTGTTTCTCAATGTCCGTGTCGTCCCGTAATAAAAATTTACTAAAAGACAAAAGAGGAGTTGTCTTTATCTTACTGACTGCGCGAACACACCAGATGTAACATTTACAGTGAAGAAGATATCCCATTTATCCACAATGGACACGTTCGATCGATGGGGTGAATAAACTGTGTGGAGTGGGGTGAATAACAACCCCCGGTTAAATGTTTGAATAGATGGGAGGAGACACAAATGGGGAGGGAGCTAATACGGTGTCCCCTCTATCAGTGTTTATTCTAGAAAAGTTTAGCGGCAAGGGTCGCCCTTTTGCTTGTCCCTTTGATCTCAGCTATTGATACGCGTATATGTTAAAACGTAAGTTCCCAAAGTGGTTCCTAAGGACCCCTGGAGTTTTTGTGACTGCTGAGGGCGTCCGTGGAAAATTGAAATTAATTTTAGGGTACATGAATAACTTTAGGGGGGGTCCACGAAACGTTTCATATAAAGTAAAATATTTGTGTGACCCATTCCTCATTATTATGAGAATTAAAATAAATTAGTAATGTATTTTACATGTTAAAAATTACGAACAAAAATTAAAAAGTTTAGAATAAAATTTTTTAGATCGGTCGAACGGTGGAAATCGGGCCAATCGGCCGCTACATACCATAGCTTGTCTAAAATATGGCAGTAAAAAAGTCATACACTTAATCAACGTAATGGCGCAAAGGAAAATATTAGGGTCTCCCTCCAAAGTCAGGTTTGGTGGCCGCAATAGCCGAGTGGTCAGGTATCGGATCGTGGCATGCCTTGTCACGAGTTCGAGCACAGTACCACTAAAGACCCGCCGTGAAGGGGAGCGATGCATGTCAAATCTGTCGAGAGCTTAATCGTAGTCCCATTGGTGTGGTGTAGTAGTTAGGAGAGGGGGGATACCAGCTCAGGTGTCGTCCACGTCACTTGATCATGGTTCAAAATTGCATGGTCCGTTGCCAAAAGCCCTCATGTAGCTGAACAGTGCGACGTTAATATTCACTCACTCACTCAAAGTCAGGTTTTAGGCACCAAGCCGAGCACAAAGGAATGTAAAACCATACCCTCCCCTTTGGGCCCCCTGGGGTCTGGGTCAATCCTGGGTCTCCCCGCGATGCGGGGGTGTATGTTATGTCACTTAATCAACAGTTTAATTTCCTTTTGTGCACGATACCGAAAAATGAAGCGGTTGTAATAAATTTTTTTTAGTTTTAAACAGAAAGCAGTATTATCCTTTGTATTGTACGAAGATAACAATCTCATTTAAAAAAAATGTATTTTTATATTGTATTGCAAAAGTAATTATTTGAATAAATACTATTTCAGATATCTCACACAAAAGTTTATTTGTACATTATTTTCACCATTAAAGACATCAAAGATAAAATTCGTAAATTTTTCTATAATGCATTAAAATAATTATTTCACTTGGAAATTCAAGGTCAAGTTTTTGGCATAAAAAAACTTGTATTTTGACGGGTATTGTAAGTTTGAGATTCACTGTGTCAAAACATAACACAATCTTAAGAAACAAAACATTTTACACAATTTTCAAGCAGAAAATATTTTTTCTTACAGTACAATTTATGTACAACTTTTGCACTACTCCCCCCTTCCGATTTGACAAGTATTACAAAATATAAATCAAGCATACGACTTGTGAGACGACACAGAAATCTCTAAGTCGAGGATCCTTTGTTAAGAATGCTCCAAAAAGAAATGAATCGATTAAATTGTTCGATAATATTCAAGAGGGTGGTTTCTCACTCCGTCCTTCAAAAAATAAAGAACAAAAGAAAAGACGAGAGCGAAAATTCTTTCTCATGGGAAAAGGAATTCTTACACGGCCCTTTTAATTACAATGTAAGAGAGAGGGAAAAAATTTTAAGATTTTTCTCCACCCTTAAATAATAAAACTGAAAAAAAAAAGGCCGATTCATTTGGGAAATCATCGTGAGACAAAGAAAAAAGTAAAAAATTCGTGAAATAGAACATAATTTTTCAATAATCTAATAATAAATCCCAAATTCTTAATAATTTAACAAATACATCTTCACGCATTTGAATAGATTAAATGATCTTTTTTACTGACGAGTTCCACATTTTTTTTTTAATTCACCCATGTCACGAAATCCTTATCAGTTTGTTGACTTTAAAATGGAAACAGTGGATATCTAGAAAACAACACAGATAAGTCATTCTAGTGGACATTACGATAAAAACTTGTGCAAGTACATCGCCGTCTATCACACGTAAGAGTCAAGGTTTTCCCATAACTGAACACTCATGCATTGTACAAAGCACCATTTTTACTATCTTCTGGAAACACAAAATGTCCGTCAAATTGTTAAAACAAATTAAAATCACTAATGTTTCATTTTACCACTTATAAACGTTTATTTTTTAGAATTTTTCGCGGAAAATTAATGTGGAATAAAAATGCACTTTATTTTTAAAAAACACATTAAATATTTTTGAATCGTACGGGGAAAACATTTCCTCTTAATATTAACATGATGAAAAATAATTAAAAAGAGTAACACAAAAAAACGAGACTAAGTGTGCAGCTTGAAAAGAGCGAGGAGTTGGCAACAACTGTTTTGGTGACTCCTCTCACACACCTCTATCCTTAAGTTTAGTTTCGTTCTAATCGATCCCGCCAGTTGGGGGTACTGCGTCATTGAGTGAACACGTGCAACTGCATTCTGCCGGGAAAATATCGAATCAACATCAAGTTTCTTGTGAAAATTAAGAAATCAGCCACGAAAATGTTACAAATATTAACCCAGGCTTATGGAGATGAAACTTTGTCTAGTGTACATTTGTTTGATTTGTATAAGAGGTTTTCAGGGGGAAGAGTCAGTGTGGAAAATGATGAACCTGCTGGGCGCTGAAGGTCAGCGATTACAGACCAATACATAGCCAAAATTCGTGATATGAGTAGGTTCACACTCACATCAGTGGTCTGACTGTTAATCAACACTACTACATCGAAGTACTAAAAAGACCTTGAAAAAATTAGGAAAAAAAGCCAGAATTGGGAAGTGATGGAGCGTTGTTGCACCAAGACAATGCATCAGCTCACATGGCCCTATTGGTCAAGCAGTTTCTGACCTGTAAAAACATTACTATGATGGGGCATCCTCCGTATTTTCCTGTTTGGCCCCATGAGACTTTTTCTTATTTCCTACAGTTAAATCTTGTTGAAAGGGAACCGATTTCACCTCAATGAAGAGGTTCAAATAAAAAACAAAACAAAAATCTCCTAATGGGACTTCCAAAAACCTCGTTCCATATGTGTTACCAGCAATAGTTGCACCGAATGCAGAAGTGTGTGAATGCTGAAGGGAACTACTTTAAAGGTGATACTGTTTCGGAGAACTGATTCTGTAAGTACAATGATTTATTAGACCAGTCTCTCTTTTTTTTCACACCTTGTATATGAGTAAATATTACTCGAAGTTGTATTTTAATTGTAACATCGAAAAAAACTATATATATGTAAACTTAACTTTAATGAAGGCAATCACTATAAGTTTCTATAAAATCATATACAATCTTATCCTTTTTCTTCAACTATCTCTTCAAGGCGGAGTTCAAATTGCTCTCAATCAAAGGCAACAAACGATGCAACTTTAAAATGAAAAGAAAAATAATTAATTCTTATCTCCACTTCTTTATCTATTTCCTCCCTCTGCACATACGTAAGAAACGGAAAAATTCTAAACTCTACAAAGAAGGAATATATTATTTGGTAGTTCATCCTTCGGTATTATATACTGCCAGTAGCACACGCAGGAATTTTTCAGGGGGGTCCAAGGTCGAAAGTCCATCATTCTTGTATCATGCTCTTTTTGATTCCTTGTAAATAAATTATCTACCTATCTTTACTCAAACAGAATAATATGCATCTGTATTCACATTAGACATTATAATTTTTTATACATTTTCAACCTGTTATTATTGTCGATTTTCAGGAAAAAAAACAGTAAAAAACTAATTATTGAACAAATAATTAGCATTAATTAATAAAATTAATCATTAATGACAAACATGAAATTAAACTTTACGCACTATATACTTAGAATTATAATCAATTGGAAAAAAATCAACGGCTTTGGGGAGTGGGGGATCCGGACCCCTAGAACACCCCCTTGTGTGCGCCACTGTATACTTCTGAATTTGCACTTTCACAACAATACTACGTGTTCCCTTTTCTTAGATGAAATTTTGGAAAATAAAAGAAAACAATTACTTTGTTCCAATTCGTCAAACACATTTCAATAAAATTAAAAAACCAAAATATTTATACTAACGACTAAGGGAATTAATTCACTTGGGATCGAGACTTGGTGTAATAGTAGTACTCCTTTAGGGTGTTCAACCCTCAATGTAATTGCGCCGAATGGCCAGTCAAGTCGGAGAAAAAAAGCCTTCGAAATTCATGCTCTGCTTTTATACAATTAAATTTCAATTTCCACCAACGATTCTGTCGCCTGGTTGGCAGGTTGTTTTTTTATACATAATTAATTTAATTATTTTATAATTTTATAAAATATTTAATAAGTCCTTTTTAAATAAATTTTAATAATTTTAATAAATTAATAATTATCTCCATAATAAATTAATAATTTCAATAAATAATTATTTCAAAAAAAATAATTTTAATAATAAGTAATAATTTTAATCATTAATTAATGATATTTTTAAATATTTTTTAATTAATAATAATTTTAATCATTAATTAATGATATTTTTAAATATTTTTAATTAATAATAATTTTAATAATAAATTTATTTAATTTTTCTACTTTATAAAATACAACATTTTTACACAAAATATCATAAACCTTTCATAAATAAATTTATTTAATTTTAAAAATACTTAAATGAAATGAAAAAAAAATTTGATCGATGAATCGAACCCTGACCTCACGCATAGTATAGAGACGATTTGCCAACCAGGCAACAGAATCGTTGGAGGAAATTGAAATTTAATTGTACAGAGTGTTTTCTTTCCAGGTATAGAAGTTTCAGTTGGCATTACTTTCCAAGATGGCGACCGATTTAACAGCTGTCAAGTGATTTATTCTCAGTTTGGTTTGGCAATTCATCATGAATAGACTCACGCCTGAACAACGCTTTCAAATTGTGCAATTTTATTTCGAAAATAATGGTCGATTTTCATAAGCGAATTTTGTTTAGCGATGAAGCGCACTTCTGGTTGAATGGCTACGTCAACAAACAAAACTGCCGCATTTGGAGTTAAGCTAATCCACAAGTGTGTGTCGAAACACCGTTACATCCAGAAAAACTGACTGTTTGGTGCGCTTTATGGGCTGGTGGAATCCTTCAAAAACGATGAAGACCACAACGTTACAGTCAATGGTGATCGGTATAGAGCCATGATTACTAGCTTTTTCATTCCTGAATTGAACAATCATGATGTCCAGGAGCTGTGGTTCCAACAAGACGACGCAACATGTCACACAGCTCGTGCCACAATCGATTTATTGAAAGACACGTTTGGTGACCGCCTAATTCCACGTTTTCGACCTGTGAATTGGCCTCCAAGATCTTGTGATTTAACACCGCTAGACTATTTTTTGTGGGGCTATGTAAAGTCATTGGTCTATGCGGATAAGCCACAAATGCTTGACCATTTGGAAGACAACATTCGCCGTGTTATTGCTGATATACGGCCACAAATGTTGGAAAAAGTCATCGAAAATTGGACGTCCAGATTGGTCTACATCCGAGCCAGCCCTATGCCAGAAATCATATTTAAAATGTAATGCCACAAGATTATCTTTCGAATAAAAAAAAATTCATGTCAATCGAATAATACATCGTTGTTTTATTGCAATTTAAAGTTCTATACCTCTCAAAAAACACCCTTTATAAAAGCTATGCATGAATTTCGAAGGCTTTTTTCTCCAAATTGACTGGCCATTCGGTAGAATTACATTGAGGGTTGAACACCCTAAATGAGTACTACTATTATACCAAATGAATTTCCTTAGTCGTATACTCTCCTTGTAAATAAATTATCTACCTATCTTTACTCAAACAGAATAATATGCATCTATATTCATTAGACATTATAAATTTATATACATTTTCAACTTGTTATTTTTCCACAGTATTTAATTGATTGTAACCACAGAAAATCGAAATAAGCTAATCTTCTGGGCCATCAAAGTTCTACCAAAAGCAATAGAAATGCATTATTTTTTAAATAAACCCTTATTTCAAGCAACAAGAAATTGTTCCGAAGCAATAAGAGCCCCATATTCACTGAAATTGCTCCGAGATTTTAAGAAAAGAAAGCAATGTGATTGCAAAAACGATTGCAAAATAAATTCATTTGAAAAATGTTTTAAAAAATCATGTTTAAAAAAATTTGTAAAACTTACTTCAAAGCCAACAGGATTTACTGAATACTGTGTATACTAAAAGAAAAATCACTGCAAGATTAATATTCTCTCTTTTCACATTACTTCCTAACGAACACGTGTTTAAAGCTGCATATTCACAAAGTGTTACGACTAACTACATCCAATTATAATTTTTAAAATTTTATTGCCAGTTAGATATAATTAAGGGAACAAACACACAACTACCATTTAAGTTATCTTGAAAAAAAAATGAGGAATTTTACAAGCGACAACGCATTGAATTGCTCACAACCACATGAAATTCATTCATCAAATGAAAGATATGCTTAAAACTTGAGGCCTCCTCAGAGTATGGTCTCCAGTAATTCAAAACTGTTATGCGATCCGCTAACATTTACCCAAACGCCCACAACGGTCCATTCATTACTTGTGGAGAGCGAAAACCCCATAACCTAAGGCAACTAACTGACTATGAGTGAGTTTCCGGTCTAACAGCAGACACAGTGCAGACGTCCAGGTGTTACAGAAGCAGATGGAGGAAAAGGCCAACTTCCCCAACAAAGGAAAAAGTGGATGAAAAAATTGGTACTTCTATATAAGCATGATTGCCAATAATACTTGCGATGATCATTACAGGAGGTATAGCACAACAGATGTTGCTTTTACACGTAATTATTAGGGAAGAGTCAATCAATTTACTGCAGGAAAATAAATGAAACTGGTATTGGAAACCGTTTTGTGACAAAGAAGGCATGGCGGCAATCTGCCCACGCAAATAA